>LPNX010658728.1:0-12310 GCA_001517045.1 Pseudotsuga menziesii | reverse complement strand
GTGAGGCGTATATGCTTTGTAAGCCGCCTGTAGTATTTGTTGATCCATAGTTTATATTGGCCCATGGTTTTGACCCATAGTATTGGCGCCCATAGTTTATATTGTCCCATGGTTTTGACCCATGGTATTGGCGCCTATTTTTAGTATATAAGTGTGTGTTGAGGCCAAGGAAGGCACCGTGAAGTTATTTTGTATTGAGCTTGCTCAAAGGAGGTTGCCCCCTCGAAGTGGCTTGCGATTAATATAAAACTGATTTTGAGTTCTGCTGCTATAAAGTGTGTTTTGATTACTTTTTTGCTGCAAGGTCCTCACATCTGGTATCAGAGCACTTTCCTTAGCACAAGTGGGAATTTTTTTTTTCCAAAAAAAAAAAAAGAGGGCAAAATTGGGCGGCGCCTTTCAGATCAATTTTTGAAACTTTTTGAAAAAAATCAAAAGAAACAGATTACATATCTGAATTCCTCTTTCAAAATTACGTAGTTTCAAAAAAAAATCATCTCATTTGGAGTTCTAAAAGTGGAGATATCGCGGATTTAAAATCAACAATTTTTTAGAATTTCGGTGACGGCCGCGGAAATTGCGGCGAGAAAATCTTTTAACCGAGTGCCCATATTTCTATTCTGATTTCATGGGTAGAAGCAGAGTGGTTATTCCAGTTTTGGAAACATGCTATAATAGTGATTCTGAGCAATATAGATCAGGTTTTTGAACATTGGGTGGAATTTCTACCCAATGTTTTTCTATTGCAGGTTTGGATCTAGGAATAATCCCTATCCGCTTAACTGTGAGAAGTACTTGGGCATAAGCCCTAAAAATCATTGTTAGGAGTACGAAAGGAACCCCGAAGTAGCTGGCCCATTGAGAGGACCTGCCAGCGAAAAGGGCAATGACCCCTACCTGATTGACTAGTTCCCACCTGTGAGGTAAACCAAGAGCTGTCGTTTGTGGCCAAGTGGTTATCAGTTTTACTTGAGCCATGGAGTGAGGGTTACTGCCCCAATACGCAAGCCGTCAGACAACATTGGTGGCCGAGTAAATCCCTTGAACCGATAGGAAGTCGCACATACCTCGGGTCCATATCTATTTTCAGTTGCACCATTGCAGATTTTCTCTGTCCAAAACTATTGCCGGTCAGTTCCGCACCGTTGCAGATCCATCTGTTGCCGATCACTTTCGTGTCATTGCAGATCCCTTCCTGAAAAATCTCCTGCTTATGGTTGTCACCTGCACATGAGCAAAAATCATGGAGGAAGCACTTGCAGCCATCCAAGCCAAACTCCAGGAACTGGATGAAAAAATTCTCAGTCTCCATCTTGAGCATTCAGCTATGAACACCAGACGATAGTCTGATTCTTCATCAACCAATGGGTTCTCTTCTTCCAGCAATTTTCGCGGTCTGAAGCTAGATTTTCCTCGCTTCAATGGTACTGATCCAACTGGATGGATCTATCGTGCAGAATAGTATTTCATCCTTCATAATACTTTTGATGTCAACCAAGTTCCACTTGCCTCCTTTCATTTGGAACAGGAAGCTCTTCAATGGTATCGTTGGTACATCAAGGCTCATGAAGAGCCAAATGGCCTACTTTTTTCCAGCTCCTTTTGCACCGATTTGGTCCGAGTGATTTTGATGACTTCATAGGAGCTCTCACTAAACTTCACCAAACTGGCACTGTGAAAGAGTATCACACCGAATTTGAGAAACTAGCTAATCACACGGAAGGATTACCTGATGACTTCTATCGGACTTGTTTTATCAGTGGTCTAAAGGATGCAATTTTCTCTGAGGTCAAAATGTTCAGTCCCAACACAATGATGGAAGCCCTAGGGTTGGCTAAGTTTGCAGAAGACAAGATGGCAGCCCAACAACGCTCCAAATCCTCTTTTGTTCCCTTCCAAAATATGGGTTCTCAACTACCTCCCATTCCGCCAGCTCCTCGATCACCTCCAATCAAGCATTTGTCTGAAACAGAGATGCAGGCACACAGAGAAAAAGGGATTTGTTATAATTGTGATGAGAAATTCAGTCGGGGACATCGATGTGTTCAACAAAAGATTTATCTCTTGGATGTTCATTCTCCACCTGCCTCTGAAATTGGTGAAGAAGTTTTTGATGGAATGGATGCTCTGGTTGACACTCAGGAGATTCCTACTGACCCTCCATCTCAGGACGACCAGCCCGAGATATCCCTCCATGCTTTAGCTGGAGCCACTGCCCCTTAAAAAATGCAGGTATGCGGTTACTTCAAGAAGCTTCCTCTTACAATACTCATTGATTCTGGCAGCACTCATAATTTCATTGACCCTCAGATCGCCAAACAAGCTGATTGTTTTATCCATCCTTGCTCCAACTTTGAAGTCATGGTTGCCAATGGGGGCACCTTACCTTGCAAAGGGAAGTGTCGTAATGTGCGTATCTCTATGGGATATTATAACCTCCGCTCTGACATGTTTGCCTTGACCTTAGGCGGATGTGATGTGGTTTTGAGCGCTCAATGGCTGGGCACAGTTGGCCCCATATTATGGGATTTTGCTGAACTTTGGATTTAGTTCTCCCCCAATGGACACAAGCAGACATTGAAAGGCTTACAACTAGGGTCTCTCAGCCTCATCAGTTCACATCGCATGGAAAAACTCCTTAAGAAGAGTTCCCATGGTGTCATCGCTCAGCTCCATTCCATTCAAATGCAACCATCAGCGCCCCCCACTACTCCTTTGGACCTCCAACAAATTATGGATCGATATACCGATGTTTTTGCTGAACCAGTGGGACTTCCACCTTCACGACCAGAGGACCATCGTATTCAGCCCCTTCCTGGCAACATTCCTCCCAATATCAAGCCCTATCACTACCCATTTCACCAAAAACTAGAGATTGAACTCCTCGTTAGGGACTTACTGAATCAAGGTATTATTCGCCCAAGCACAAGTTCCTTTTCTTCACCAGTTCTTCTTGTCCGCGAAAAATATGGGTCATGGCGCCTCTGCATTGAATTCTGAGCACTTAATCACCTCACCATCAAGGATAAGTTTCCAATTCCTGTTGTTGATGAGCTTCTTGATGAGCTTCATGGTGCTCAATTTTTCTCCAAGTTGGATCTTCACTCTGGGTATCATCAAATTCAGGTTCATGAGGATGATATCCCTAAAACAGCTTTTCGCACAAATGATGGCCACTATGAGTTTTTTCTCATGCCCTTTGGTCTCACTAATGCTCCTTCCAGATTCCAGGCCTTGATGAATCAAATCTTCTGGCCCTATTTGCGGAAATTCATTCTGGTATTTTTTGATGATATCCTCATCTACAGTAAAACATGGGCTGAACATCTCCAGCATCTGGCTCTTGTAATGCAACTTTTCTCTGACCATCATCTCCATGCCAAAAATTCTAAATGTGTTTTTGGCCAAAAGGAAGTTGAGTATCTCGGGCACATTATCTCAGCACAAGGGGTTCGTGTGGATCCTGCCAAAATCGCTGCCATGAACAATTGGCTGCCTCCTAAGACACTCAAGAGCCTTCGTGGTTTTTTGGGGTTGACTGGATACTACCGCAAGTTTGTCAAGGATTATGGGAAGCTTGCAGCTCCATTAACTACTCTATTGAAAAAGGATGCTTTTACATGGACACATGTTACTGAGTGTGCATTTGACAAGCTGAAACAAGCTATGTGTACTACACCTATTCTAGATATGCCCAATTTTTTCAAGCCCTTCACTATTGAGAGTGATGCTTGAGGCAATAGACTTGGTGTTGTTCTCCTTCAAGATGAACACCCCATTGCATTCACCAGCAAAGACCTTTCCAGTAAGAATTTAGCTGCCTCTACATATGAGAAGGAAATGATGGCTATGTTGCATGCAGTACAAAAGTGGCGACCCTACCTCTTAGGGAATCATTTCTGCATCAAGACTGATCACCAGAGTCTGAAATATTTCCTAGAACAGTGTGTATCCTCCCCAGCACAACAGAAATGGGTTAGAAAACTCATGGGTTATGACTATGAGATCACTTATAAGAAGGGTAAGGACAATATTGTGGTGGATGCCCTTTCTCGCACATTTGATGACCAAGGTTCTCTTTCCACTATTTCTATGCCTGTTCCAAATTGGTTGCAATCGGTCCAACAGGGATATGTCAATGACTCTTCATTATCTCACATCATCCAATGCTTGGACAAAAACCCTTCTGCTGTCCCACATTACTCTTGGGATGGTGCTTCACTGAGATACAAGGGTCGTCTAGTGCTTCCCTAGAACATAGCTCTTCAACAAGCTATCTTCTATGAACTCCATGCTTCTCTGTCAGCGGGGCACTTTGGTTTTCTCAAAATGTATGAACGGGCATGGCGTAACTTCTTTTGGCAGGGCATGAAAAGGACAATTCAACAGATGGTTGCTGAATGTGATACCTGCTAGTGCAATAAGGGTGAAACAACACCCCTTCCGGGATTGCTCGAGCCCTTGTCCATACCTACCCGGATATGGACTGATATTTCTATGGATTTCATTGAAGGGATCCCTAAATCTGGAGGGAAGACTGTGATTTTGGTTGTGGTTGATCGCCTCTCCAAATATAGTCATTTTTGTGCTCTCATCCATCCCTATACAGCCTCTTCCATTGCTCAAATTTTTCTGGACCAGATATTTCGTCTTCATGGAATGCCTTCTTCCATTGTCTCGGATCGTGATGCGACTTTCACCAGTCATTTTTAGACAGAAATCTTTCACCACACTGGCACCACACTGAAGATGAGTTCCGGTTATCACCCCCAAACGGATGGTCAGACTGAAATTATTAATAAATGCTTGGAAACTTATCTTCGTTGCTTGGGGCAAAGTAGCTCCCTCTCGTTGAATGGTGGTACAATACCTCTTACCACACTGCCTCTAAACTGACTCCATATGAACGAGTTTATGGTCAGGCACCGCCAGTTCTCCTTCCTTACACCCCCAGTAGTTCTCCAGTTCAGGCGGTTGATACGGTCCTTCGAAACCGCGATGAGGTTCTTCGCATTTTGCACGAAAACCTTCACATGTCAAGAAATCGCATGAAGCAACAAGTTGATCAGCACCATTCTGAGCACACTTTCAAAGCCGATGATATGGTTTTTCTTCGTCTCCAGCCTTACAAGCAATCCTCACTAAAACTCAAAGGGCGTCATAAGCTCGCTCCAAATTTCTATGGGCGATATAGGATTCTTCAGAAGATTGGGTCTGTTGCTTATAAATTGGAACTTCTGCCTTCTTCCCACATTCATCCAATATTTCATGTCTCTTGTCTGAAAAAAGTTCTTGGCACCAACATCCAAGGCCAAACTATTTTACCAGAACTGGATAATGAAGGATCCATCTTTTTGGAGCCAGAGGCTGTCCTCAATAAGCGCACTCGTCAGCTTCGCTCTCACTCTATCACAGAGGTCTTAATTCAATGGCACAGAATGCAGCCTGAGGATGCTACGTGGGAACCACTCCTTCAGATTCATCGACAATTTCCACATCTAAAGCTTTGAGGACAAAGCTTTTTCTAAGGGGGAGGGGATGTTAGGAACCCATGTCAATCCTTCTCTTTACTATGTTAGTATATTGTTGTTGGACGGATATGCTTTGTAATTCATCCCATAGTAATTGTTGATCCATATCTTGTGTTATTGTTGTGAGGCGCATATGCTTTGTAAGCCGACTGTAGTATTTGTTGATCCATAGTTTATATTGGCCCATAGTTTTGACCCATAGTATTGGTGCCCATAGTTTATATTGTCCCATGGTTTTGAACCATGGTATTGGCACCTATTTTTAATATATAAGTGTGTGTTGAGGCCAAGGAAGGCACCGTGAAGTTATTTTGTATTGAGCTTGCTCAAAGGAGGTTTCCCCCTCGAAGTGGCTTGCGATTAATATAAAAGTGATTTTGAGTTCTGCTGCTATATCGTGTGTTTTTATTACTTGTTTGCTGCAGAGTCCTCGCATAGTCACAATATATCAGTCACCATATATATATCAGTCAGCCTTCAAGTCCCAACAAAGTTGCCAATCATCCAAGTGCCCTGTCTACGAGTGCTGATCAAGGCCATCGATTGTAAGAATTGAAGCTTGTGAACAACGTATTCATCATTGTCACTGGAGTGCCAAATATCAACACAGAAGAGCGCTATTCTTGGTATTTTCAACTCAATAAAAGACGTGGGTTCAATGTGAGATGAGTGGGTACATGGGTGCTATCATGAAGTCGAGCAAAAATTCTTCTTGTTTTCTATCAGGCCTTATTTTCTTACCATACCAGCGACTGTGCAATCCAAAAAGCTGCTCAGGATTTTTCTCCAAATACAAATGTCAAGTGGGATGAAAAAGGTCTTGATGGAACTACAACCAAATTGCACGCTAGCATTCATTGATCATCCAACGCAGGTCTTCACGAAGATAGGTCTTCAACGCAGCAAGAATTATATATCAGTCAGCAATACCATCAGCATATATCAGTCACAATACCACTGATAGGTATTCAATGCTGGTCTTCACGAAGATAAGAGGGAAATCGCACTCCACTCTCTCATTAACAGCACCATCAACACAGTCATGAATGTTCAAAGGAATTACAATAGCAATTACCTGTCAAATACAGCTAGGGAGACCGTCAAAATCCACAAGATCTTAAAGCAATTCTTCAATGTCCAATACTTTTGTCGCAACAATATATCAGTCTCCAATACCTCAGTCGCAGTAATAATTCAGTCTCCAACGCAATATATATGTATGATATATCAATCACACTATAATTGCAGTCAACAAAAAAGGGTTACCTCTGTTCATAGGATGAACGTAGACAGCTCCACACACAACACTCTCTTCATGTAGGCAGTCTCTTCACGCAGGCACTCTCCACGCAGGTCTCCACGCAGGTTCTGGCTCAGTCTTCAGGCATTCTTCATGTAGTACTCCACGCAGCTTCAATCAACAGAGAGTGACTCAGTGAGCTCGATCCATATCCCAAACTTTAGATAGAACCCAAAGATGATAGCTACATAAGGTTTGAAATGAGACAGTAAAGTCACACAAGAGTGCCTTCATGCACTGGAATTAGGGTTTATGAACCGTCAATACAAACCCTACAAACAAAAATATTTATTTGGAATACTTAGCCATGCCATAGAATGGATTCATCACAGGACCAAATACACGCAGATTATGCAAATCGAAACCAACTGTGATGAGTTTCGCCAGAACGGCCACAATAATCATAATTTTCAACGACAAATACCCAAACCCTGCGATGAACAGGAAAGAGAAACTCGACAGCCAAAATCTAGTGGGTCGACGTAATTTTTTTTCAGGAAGGATGTGGAGGAAAAACTATTATTGAACGGGAGTGGGCTCAAAACAGCGAAGCCGCACCATTTGGAAGACTCTCAATCAAATATGGAGGAGTCTCTAAAAAAATCAACATGAAGGAATTGTAACGCATACAATGAATGTATGTAGGCTGGCAGGGAAATGCATGCGACTGGCAGACTGAGTAGCAGGCAGCCTGAAACAAATTTGGCAGAATTCCAGGACTGAAATGCAACCAAGAGTTATGACAGCACTCTGATACCACTTTTAGGTAATAACTCCTCATTGATTAATATTCTAATGCCAATGCATATATTTATACATTTCACGCGGTGGTTGAGATTCCCACCAGCCTATCCATATTCCTACGTAAGTGTTCAGCTTCCTATTCTTTATTTATTTATTTACAATATTATAATCCCTACGAATTATATTCTAACAATATTTAATAAAAAATAAATTTATAAAATTTAATAAATGAATGGAACAATAATAATTATTTTAAGTATAATAAAAAAATTGTTTAGAAGACACTATTCCAATTCAACTCTAAACCTTTAACGTTATAAAACTTATTTTATCATTTTAAATAGTTTTCTTTGTTTTAACTTTTAACTTTATCAAACCTCATTTTATCATTTATTTTATTAAATCATATAACATTTTATTTATATAATATCATAATATAATAATTTTCTATTTTATGATGTTATATTTTATTTTGAATCATTTTCTAGTATTATATTTTGTAATGATATATTTCATTTTAATTCTTTTTTCTTTTATAATAATAATCTTACCATAATGATGATAATCATTAATTTTTATTGAGACAAACTTTGGTTTATCAAAGCTTAAGAAGCATAAACTTGGTTTACTTTAAAATCTTGTTATTGTGCTAAAAAAAATTCCCAAGAATCTTCCCAAGCTTAGCATAGTTTTGGCAAATTAGGAGGTTATAAAGGTTTGTATCGTAAAAATACTATGAAACATAGATCTAATGTAGGTGTAAGAAAGGCACTCTAAGAGAAAGTGATTTTCATCATCAAGGCTCATAGACTCACACAAATGGCAACCCGTTTTCACGCACGGAATTTTAGAAATAGACCAACACCCTATTCCACTATGGAGTTCATGACCATTTGTTTTAATCTTGGCTATATTAATTTTCTTCCACAAGCTAGTTACTATCGAGAGATACTTCTGATCTTCCAAGTTTGGATTAATGACCTCATTATTGTATCTTAATTTTCTCTTAACAACTAAATTTTCCTCACACCATAATTTCTCTTTAAACTTAGAAGTAATAATATATTTGGCATTATCAATGTTCTGCAAAATTTCATTTTCATCAATGCTGAATGGTTTAACCAAGCCATGCTATCTTTACATCAACATCACTTGAGGCGTAGTTGTTTTTTGACTTGACTTTAAAGCAATTTTAGGAAGTCTCTCCTTTCTCATGTTATTTATCTTCTGCTTGTACATTAGGTACCTAGTCATAGCTATGCTATGGATGAGGGAGAGACCCACTTCTATGAGGATAATAGGAGAAGGGGTATTTCTTTTAACTTTGAGGTTAAAAGTTATAAATTGCTTCGAGATTTTCTCTATATTCCTCCAAGTTTCTCTAGAAATTTTGAACCCCCATACTTCACAATGATCTAAGATAACATGGATGAAAAGAGTTTCAAAGAGAAACTTATTATTATCATACATGACTAGATTGACTCATTTACAGTTATTTTTAAGATCAAAATGAGCTTTCCACCCTCCATTAATCCTTTTCTCAATGCTATAGTTGTAGTTAAGCTTGTGATGAATATCAATTCCGAGATACTTGTAAGAAGTCACTTCCTCTAGATATATAGTATCTTAAATTAAATTTGCATAGGTCTCTTTCCTAGATTTTATAATTATGATTTGTATCTTGTTGGTGTTAAGAGTCATATACCCATGTTAGAGAAAAAATATTTAAGAATTATTAATTTCTTATCAATATTACAACGACAGGTTTCCATAAGAACAATATCATCAGCATAAAGTACGACGGTGATAACTATCCCAACTAATATTGCACCGACACAAGGTTCTTCTTCTAAACAATTTTCTAGCATATCAATGTAAATTCCAAAAAAGGGTAGGGGAGAGGGGGAAACCTTGTTTAACTGCAATATTAAAATTTATATATTTTTTCCACTCTTCATTATTCTTAAACTTTGAAATGAAGTTTTTTTGTAACCTTATCATGACAAATCTCAACTCAAAAGGAACCTTAAGCTCCTCTAGCCTATTCCAGAGCCAAAAATTTCAACTCAAAAGGAACCTTAAGCTCCTCTAGGATATTCCAGAGGTTAGTTCGCGGCACTATATCAAAATATTTTCTTACATCCACAAAGAAAAAAAATAGGTTAGACTTATTATTACAATATTTCTGTACAATTATGAATCCTTCTGAAACCTACTAGCCATTTAGCTCTCTTACCTTCTATTCCAAGCATTTCATTGATCTTCATTTATAATATAATATGATATAAATTAGATAATAGAGGGCTAATCATAATAGTCCAATAATTAGAATAGTCATTTTTATCACCACTTTTGAAAATAGTAATAATGAGGCTTTGAGTCCAAGGTGTAGGAAACCCTATCTTACCGCTAGATTAAAGATTTTGTGGATCTGCGGGTTGAAGATAGGCCCTCTAATTTTTAATATTTCTTTGTGGTAACCTTCAATGTCTTTGGATTTTCTATTTTCTATGAGCTTAACAACTAAATATATGTCTTTTAATGAGAAGACTTATTTCATCTTAAGAAGGGTGTGAATGTTATCTATGACATCGAGGGATTCATAAATCTTTTTAAAATAGGATTCCAATCTTTTAAACTAATTTTATTGTCTTCTTTTATTTTGTGAGTTAGAAATTGCCTCCTAAATTTTTGAGGAGCCACCTTGGGGAGATGTAGGATATTTTTTTTCCTTTTACTTAGATAATGCATTTTTTTCTTTTAATTAAGGATTTGTAGTAATTTATCTTGTCCATTTTTAATTAATTTGTAGTAGCTTGCTTAATTTATTTTCTCACATCTTTACACACTTTATCATACCAAGGGTTTGTTCTACAACTGCTCATTTTAGTCATGATTCAATAGAGAACATTTTAATGGATGACGAGAGGGTTGTAACAAAATTATGGTAGATATTTTCTATATTCTCCATACTAGATAAGAGAAATGGTTAATTTTTTAGAGCATGGAAAAAATGTGAGATTTATTTTTATCAAAGATCATAAATGACAGTTTTCTTCCTTGGGATCGTTATGCATGGAAATATTGGGAGTTATAATTAAATGCCTATGACCAGAGTGGGCATCATGTTCATTGAATATGTTGAAATCTATTCATTTGTTGTATATAAGGATATCAAATATAATATAATCTACAACACTACTTCCAAGCCCATTGCTACAAGTCCTTTGTCTAGAGTTTGGCCATTTTGTGAGACCATTACAAATGATAAGATATTAAGCACTGCAAAATTTGATGGACTCGGAATGGAATAAACTTTCACCTAGATATTCGTAACTTATTTTGTACCTTTTATCTAGTTCAAGGTCTTCATTCAACCAAAGAGGTTTATGGATGGAATTGTTTCTTAAAAGAATAGATTGGTTACTGCCCCATTAAATAATTGAATTCACCCATCCAAAGGATATTTCCTTCCTTAATGAAACTAAAAATACCACATTCTAAACAATTATAAGAACAATTTTTATCCAAATTGGTCTTTTATAGAAGTTGGAATTAATAGGAGAAAAATAGCAAATGGCTCTGTAGGACTTTTCATCATTAATTCCTTTGATCTCTATCCAAATAATTTGGATCTAATGATCTTTCTTATAAACACTACCATTTGGGAATATTTTATTCCTAATGTAACATGATATATCGCAAATGCCTCTATGACATAAACGTTTATTCCATATTAACCATAGGACCTATATGTATATATGACGGACCTTGGACTAGTTTCAACCAATAATATAATATGAATTTCACTCGGGATCCAACTTAAATTAGGACATTTTCTCCATGGAAATCCTCTACATTTCCAAGACAAGATCTAGAGTGTATCAAATAGTTAGTAATTACTCGTTTAAATATCTACTATGTAATGATATATTTTATTTGAATCGTTGTTTAAAAAATTATGATGTTAATCTTTTAAATTTAAATTTATAAGCTCTAAAAAAGAATTGGCATTTTGTTGATAAGTTATTACGAACTAAACAATGCTTTATGTTTTGTTGGTGTTATTATCAACAAAGCTATACTTATGAGTGATTTTTTGTTGCTATTATCATCAAAACTTGATTATTATGTATTTATTAAATTATTAATCATTTATTTATGAAAATATTTATTTAATAAGATTTTTAAAAACAAGGTAAATTATAAAATAAATTAATTTATTGAAATATTCATTAATGTTATTATGATAAATATTGTCATTGATATTCATTTCTTACTTATTTTGTAAAATTATGTATAATTTGTAATAGTTGTGTTTATCTAGGAATATATATATATTAAAGATAAATAAAGTAAAAAGGAAGAAAATAAAATTAAAATAAAAAATAGATAACTTATTAGAAAAAATAGATTTAATTTTATGTTGTACAACCCCCACACATATATATAAATATACACTCCAACAAAACATAAAAATAAACTACTAATCTAAAAGCAATTTCATAAATTTAAGTAAAAAAAATCAAATGATGCAAAGAGTTACACTCACCCATTCCAGTCATCCTCACCCAATGAAATTTCATATACACAAAACAATGCACTTTACAAACATAAACACCACTTACATTTTAACAAGAATTCCAAGTACATTCACCAATCAACAAGTAATTTTCTAAATTCATACAATTACAATCAATTGATACAAAGAAATATAGTCTAACAAACAGTCCAA
>LPNX010658726.1:0-104871 GCA_001517045.1 Pseudotsuga menziesii | reverse complement strand
GCCGGAGTGACAACTAAAAATGACCAAATAAATGACCAATTGTTATGTGGTCATTTTTAGTCTAGATATCCCGTGACCAAATTTGGTCATTTATCTTGGGTGTTTTTAGTTGGTTTTTATTCCGTGACCAAAAGTGGTCATTTATCTTGGTCTTTTTTAGTTATCTCACTTAAATTTATCAATTTTGGTCATTTATCCCTTGAAAAAAACTGTGGTGACCAAAAATTTTGGTCTCCTGGTCGCTAATCTCTCATTTTCCACTAGTGTAGGGAGTGCTCTTATGGTGCTGTGTCTGGAATTCTTCCATCAAGGCCTCAATGGTGCGATTCAAGAAGTGTGTGCCTTGATCGCTCATCAAAATTACTGGGCATCCAAATCTAGTGATGATGTTTTCAAAAATCAACTGTGCGGCTGTAGCAACATCACAATTTCTTACTGCTTTGGCATCTGCCCACCTGGTGAGGTACTCTGTTCCAGTGATGATATATCTCGCACCAGTTCATTTTCCTGGTGGGTTGATAGGACCGACAAAGTCTATATCCCACTTGTCAAATGCACACAGTGTAATCTGCGGTCATAGCGGCATTTCATCTCGTCGTGAAGGTTTTCCTACCCTCTGGCAGTCATCGCAGCATCTGCAAAAGTCCTTAGTGTCTTTGTGTAATGTAGGCCACCATAATCCTGTAGCTAGGATTTTCTGCACAGTCGGCTTTCCTATGAAATTACCTCATGCGGTACCTGAATGTGCTTCTCTAATAATAGCCTCTTTTTCATGCGGCATCACACATCTGCGCAGGACTTCATCTGGACCTAACTTGTATAACTGTCATGTGATCAGGGTGAAGTCTGTTGCTTTAACAACCAACTGCCTCTTTTGATGCTTGGTAAACTCCTTAGGTGCCCTTCCTATAGTGAGAAAGTGAATGATATCAGCATAGTACTCATCTGTGATCTGGATAGAGAACAACTGTGCATCTGGTAAATTGTCCTCTAGATTACTTGGCTCTTCTCCTGAGTCTATTCACGACAGACAATCAGGTCTAGCATTCAATCTTCCTGGTTTGACAATGATTTCAAAATCATACTCCTGAAAGAGGAGTAACCATCTGCAAATTCTTCCCCCTAACACTGGCTTATTGACCAGATACTTCAATGTGGAATGGTCAGTAAACATATTGAACGAGGTACCCAACAGGTAGTGCCTAAACTTCTGTAGTGCGTACACCATAGCTAAGCCTTCTCTTTCTATCACGGTGTAGTTCTTTTCTGCTATCGATAGATTTCTACTGGAGTATGCGATAGGATGATTGATACCTCCTTCTCCTGGTTGCGTTAAAATAACCCCTAGTGCAATGCCAGATGCATCCACATGTACATGAAACGGATTAGTCCAGTCTAGAAATACTAAGATGGGTGCTGTAACCATCTTCTATTTAAGTGTGTTTAGACTCTGCTGGCATTCCTCATTCCATAGGAATTTTACATCTTTCTTTAACATTTTTTCCATCGGTGCTGTAATCTTTACGTATCCCTTGATGAATTTTCTGTAGTACTCGGTATGACCAAGTACTGTCCTCAATTGTTTGACTGAGTTGGGTGCTAGAATATTTACAATGATGGCAATCTTTGCGGGATCTACCATCAAGCCTTTCCTGCAGACAATGTGACCCAACAAAATACCGAATGGCACACAGAATATACATTTTTTCAAGTTTAGAGAAATATGGTACTGCCTACATTTCTCTAACATTAGTCTTAAATCTCCTATGTGCTTGTCAATTAATCCAAATACAGTCCAATCATCAGAATAAACTTCTAGGAATTTATGGATGTATTTTTTAAATATGGCAACTACTACTCTAGAAAAGATAGCTGGTGCATTCTTAAGACCAAAGGGCATTACCGTATACTGGAATGAGCCCCATTCTGTTGCAAAAGTGGTCTTATGTCGATCTTCTGGGTGGATTCTGATATCGTGATAGCCTGAAAATCCATCAGTGAAGGAGTAGACCTCCTGTCCTCCCACATTGTCTAGTACTTCATCAGTGAAAGGTGTCGAAAATGGATCATGAAGCGATGCGTTGTTGAGTTTACGCAAGTCGAAACAGATCCTGATGTCTCCTTTAGTTTTCTTTTCTTGCAAAACCATGGGACTAACCCATTCACTCTCTTCTACGGGCTCAATGATGCCTGCTGCTATCATATTATTGATCTCATCCTTAAATTTTTCTTTGTAGCGTGGATTTAATCTATATGGACACTGCTTGACTGGTCTAGCATCCTCTTTCAATGGTATCCTCATTACTCCCAGGTCTCCAACTATTCCCTTCATCTATGTGAACTTGGTGGGAAATAGGTCCTGATAATCATGTAGCAAGTCTGCAATCTGTCCGACTATTTCATCATTCCAATAGTCTCCAATAGAGGCAAACTTTGGCTCTGTGTCTATGCCAATATTGATCTTTTTAATCTTGATCGGCTCTGTGATTGCTGGAATCTGTAGCTTCGGTCCATCAACATCGTGAGTCCCTTCTAACTCTGGAATGTTGATGTTGCGAGGATCCTCATCCTCATCCTCTAGTTCTGCTTCAAAGTTATAGCACTCGAGCGCCTCTTCTAACTAGATGGCCCACTCAGGTTGATTATGTACTGATAGGGTACAATCCTCAAATATCTTAATCTTTATTCCATCTAGGGCCTGATCAACATTTGGATACTCAGATTCAAAAGCGAAGGTAAGTAGAAAGTTGTCTATTAGAAGTGGCCATGTAGTCGTTCCCTTGCACAATTCAGTCTCTGTGTACCAGTTCCGTGGAACTGTGTCCAAAGTGTGAATGAATCGATGAACCCATTCATCCTCGGGGATGTCCGACCAATTCTGTTCACATGTCTGAATATGTGACATGGGGTCACTTTCTCCTGTGTATCTTTGCTGGACATACTCTCTGTTGGTAGAGAATCTGATCGCCATCAATCTCTTAAGGTCATCCCATGATGCGATATTCTCTTTATGTGCATACCAACATCTTGCGGGTGTGGCTCGTACTGCAAGGTCCATAGCTGCGATCCTCTGCTCGTGAGGAATTTGTTGTTCATACTGCATGAGAAAGTCCTGGATATCTGTTAGACCATGAAATGATGGAATCTTGTTGATCTCTACGCCAATCCATCGCAGTGACTTAGTCATGTATGCACATCTGCGCGCTGAGACTTCATAAAGTCTATTCTGACAATTATCTAGACCAACATCCGAATCCGATGTGCATGAGCTGTCGCATCGCCAACTAATGTTCCCTTATGCGGTTGGATTGATGTAGTCACCTTGGTTCGCAGTCATCTAATAGAGACTCTCCATGTTACGTGCCTCTTCCTCTGCTCGGATAGGTTCAATGTATCTAGGACCCAAAAGAGGATCTAATGGTGTGATGACCCGGATCTGTGTGTCTTCAAAGGTCATTTGTCTTCTCTTTAAGTCGATAACAGCCATGTTACCGATCGCCCAATCAATGCCTAGTAGTGCTGGATATGGTCTACTATCGCCAATGATTTCTATAACTTCAAAGTCCGCAGAGCTGCGAACTCCGTCAATGTCAACTGGAACCTGCGATAATCGATCCAGGGGTGATACCCGCTGCTGATTAGCTAATCTGAGATGGATAGGTGATCTGACTAACTTAGGGCTACCCATCTGTTCCCATGTCTGCTTAGTCAGAACATTTACCTCTGATCCTAGATCTAGGATCACCTCGTCCATTTCAAATTCTTCAACCTGTGCTATGAGTTGCATCTCTCTTCCTGTTCTTGTATGTCCCATAATACTATGAACAGCATGCTGTGCACTGCTCACGGAAGAAGATGGTTGACACTGATCTATGATGCGCTGAAGTTCTCGGATAGCTTGCTCATTTCTCACAAGTTTTAAACAACTCCGCAGGAAGGATTGTACACTTCCTGTCAACTCGTCCTCGTCGCATGTGCCCCATGTGGTATCCTATGATATCTGTATAGGGATAACGCCACAAGGTGCTTGCTGCGGTACGCCCCTAGATGGCGGTACCTGCGATCCTGATTGCATAGGGTCATCAAAGAAAGTATTAGCTTTCTGAAATGTCTGTTTATTCTTCTGTAGGTCAAGTGGTGTTGCTTTGTTAGGAGCTTTTCACACCCACTCCTGACCTATGGTCTTTTCAGTAACCTGCGATGTCCCATTGGTGGAAGGACCGTTGCAAGTCACAATGTTGAATCTTGGTTCTGGTTCTTCCTTCTCAGCAGCAATAAGCTGGATGTTCTGGTGTAATGCTGGCTTAGGTTCTCTGATCTTAGCTATCAAGGTAGGACAGTCTTCTATAGTGTGATCGTAATATTTGCAATAGTTACATGTGGTGGTAGAGCTCTGATAGTCCCTAGCATAATTTCCTAGTACTCCACAGTTGTAACAAGTGACTGGTCCGTGACCGCGGCCAAAGCCTTCTCCCCAGCCAAAGCCTCCTCCATGTCCTCATCCTTTGAATCCTCCTCCACGGCCAACATGAGCCTGATCATACTGTGGTCCTGCTACTGGACCCTGTGTTTCTGATTGGACTCTATACAAGTCTTGCTTGCTCCTGACCATGAGATCATAGGCTCGGCAATCATGTTCATCATGGCCTACGGACTTGCAGAAGACACAGTATAAGTTCTTACGTGTCTGCACATACTTCTGAAGTAGAGGGCACTGGTGAGGTAGGTGTCCTCTTGTTTTGCATATTTCACACCATGGCCCGTGGGTCTATGGTAAGGTGTTAGGAGCCTCGGTTGCTATATATTCTACAAAGACTGGACAATTATCTTTAGTATGGCCTTCTGCTTTACATTTTACGCACCATATGTCTTGCACAACCTCTTTCCCTTTCTTAAGCTGATGCATCTGTATCGTGAGATTAGCCAACTAGTTTTGTAGATTTGTCATACCTATGCTGGTTTTAGCTAGAGGTGAAGCCTTTAGTTTCATTTCCATCTCGAACGCGTCATCCTACATCTGGATTTTCTGCTGCATTAATGGTAGTCTGATGTGAGGGAGCAGTACTACAATAAACCATTTCTTATGCTGCTCTGGCGCAAACTCAAAGCTGACTTGGTCTATAAGGGCTTTAAATTTCTGATGAAGTCCCACACTAACTCTATAGGTAACTATTTGATGTCTTTGAGCTCTGTAATGCACTATGACTCATACTTAGGTTTCTTAAACTCTTTAATCATGGTGGTTATGAACTAGAAAAGTGTTCTGGGTACCGCTGAGGTATACTTCATATACCATGTTAAGGCTCGTTCTCTCAGTGTGGTGACCAATTGTACAAGTTTACTATTATCATCATTGATTGCTTTAATGGTCCACACGGCTTCACATAGAAACCAATGTTGCACTGGGTCCTCTGCCCATGTACCTTTAAATATAGGTAGCTTCATATCATCCCCCATTCTATTTCTACGTGGTGGATGTTGATTTGCTGTGTTACTACCACTTGGTGGTGTAGGTGGAGGTGATGTAGCGGTAGTATGTACTGTCTGGGAGCTATTAGATGGAGTTCCTATGGGATTGTTCTGAGTCTCGATCTGTTTCTGTGGGGTATAAGGGTGGTAAGGGATACCCCCTTATGTTCTTTCTGTGGTACTGTGACTCTGTTATCTAGTATTATCTGAACTGTCTTCAAATATGGGAGAGCTGAAATCTACTTTGTATTTCTTTCCACTACGTGTATGTCCAATGTCATCAAAATCAATTTCAAACTCTTGTGACATTACTATCTTTACTTATTCATCTGAAACTAGATCCATTGTTCCTTTTTCATGTAATAACATCTTAATGGACAAGTTTAAATATTTTAGGTACTTACCGCAATATCCTTTGAAGAAGTACCGCTCAGCCTCGCTAAAGCTTTTTCTCTGTTCAACTGCAAACTCTGTGATGAAGCCTTCTAGCACACTTGCAAGCCAGAAGTCTACTGTCCTCGTAATGGGATTATCAAGGTTCTTCATAGTCTGAATCAGCTCCGGTGTCCATACAATGTTTCTTTCCTTCTTGAATATGCCTGTATCCGTTAACTTTGTTAACCAGTCATAAATCTCATTCCCATAGGTCGCAAAAAATATCGTATGCAGGTCTGTAAATATATGTTTTTGTAACCAGTCCTCTGTACTCAGTCTAGGACTCTTTTTCTCATGTTCGAAAAACTCTTTATCCTTAGACCCAACCCACTCATTGAGTTCGTCTCTAGTAGGACGCCACCAGAACATCAGTGCTCAGTTTGTTCAAAACCGGCAACGAAACCATTTGTTGGTCGCTGGGCAGACCCGAGTTTACTATATTAGACCAACAACACCCCTAGCTCACTGGCCCTTTCGGAAACAGACCACGGAGCGGCCTGAAGTCTCACCCGAAGTGATCCTAATGGGTTGGAAAAATACTCAAGTGTCTCGACCAGGTTCTGTATAGTGTCCTGTGTGCGTCTCGCAGCTCTTCTTATCCCACAAGATGTCTCTTTCCTCTCTATGATGCGTAGTTTCCTCTTACTCTCAATGACTCTAACCTTTATCGCATCGCCTCGTCCTGGGCATCACATAACTCTCTCCTATGCTCAATCCTCAACCTATGGTACCGTGCACCACAGCTCCTCTGATGGTGTGATATTGCCTCCCTGCAATATCCTACCGCTGCGACTTAGCGTACTTAGCGTACTGGTGTTCAACTTACAGGACTCAACACACAAGACTGTTTTACACTGTGACTCTTAACTGTCTTGAGTGAGACTTAGACAAAATCTTATACATAATACTTAAAGACTTCAACTTGCATTTATCCTTTTAATATGCTGTGAACTGAATAACACATACATACATTTGCTGTAAGCAAAGTTCACGTAATGAATGGCAGATATAACAAGTAAATACAATCACATGAATCAATCACATAACACTCTGATTTAACGTGGTTCACTTCCAGGGTAGAAGCTACGTCCATAGAACTGTGTTTCTATATTATAACTTGAGAGAGGTACACAGTTCTCCCGCACCACATATGCAGCTAGAGATCTTCTGGGTAACTCTGCACACAGCCTGGAGCCCTTCTCTCTTATATCTCTTCTCTATATTGCCTTCTTACAATATACTCTCTCTCTCTCTCTCTCTCTCTCTGTCAATCCCTGCGGATTGTTACAATACAAAATAACAGTGACCTAACAGACTACTAGACTCTCAGACTCGCTGATGTCTGAATAGCTACAGGTTACCCTCATAGCTCTAGAAGAATTGACTAGCTAACCTTTTTCAATACAAAATACATCCCTTTATAGGCGGCCTGAAGGTCTTGCCATTACAACACTGTGGGCCTGTCCCAACAGTAACCCAAAACCCTAACTAGTGATAGTCAGCATATCTGTACTTGGGGTAGCCTCTTTCCGTCACACCACTGATCTCTGCAGTCTTCCATGCTTCCCAACGCTGACCATGGGTACTATGCACCGCTTCTCGCTGTGTCCTTTGTATTCAATACCTCGGCCTCGTCGCTCCTTTTCCTTTATGAGGGTAGCTGAGCCCTCCTATCTTCACTGTTGCCTTCAATGCAGTGGTTGATCTCTCTCTTCTCGGCCGCTCAAGTGCTGTCATCTTTCTTGACTTCTCTATCCCAACAGTCACGATTTCTAGCTCTTCTCTGCAGCTAGAAACATGCTACGGCATCGTAGCTTTACCTTATCTCTTCGTCTTCGCCAAACTATCTATCTGCCAAAATGGCAGCTTCTCTTGTAGCTACGGGACTCTGCTCCAACAGGTTAATAATTTCAAGCAGGCTTTCAAAGAGCTATTTGAGGACGGCCTGCCTTCCTTTTGGGACGAGGAAGGTCGAATGTTTTCTCAAGAACAATATCACAGCCTGTTAGTTCAAAGCCGCATGGACCATTCCAAATTTGATGATTTGGAAAAAGGTTTGATAGGGAAAGTTATAGTGGATAAGATGACAGAGGACTTTGAAATATTACAAAAGTTCCTGATTATCAGGGGATGATTGCCTAAAGTATCATATGAAGCCTACATGGAGCTAGAAGTGTCAATTCGGGAGATGATCAAATATGATATTCCGAGCGCGAAGCAATGGAGAGCCATAGAGAGATTCGGGAAAACGAAGTACATCCTTCACTCATGAAGACAGGTGTTGTGCGCTAAGGAGCTACTTGGACGAGGACATGTTGTCAAGTTGATTTTAACTTAATGATCTGTTAGGATCGAAGCTGTATTTTATTCCTAGGAGTTAGGAATACAGTTATCAAACTTTGATTAAGCAGTTATTTAGTTATAAATCTTCTTGGAAGATGAATCATTTTATGTATATAAGTGCATCTATTTTACGTGATGGGGGTTGGAACCCATCGTGTTGTTGAATGATTTTAAAGACATATTTTTGAATAACAGAGCGAATGCATAAAAATTATCAGAGATTCATGTGTCATTTACATTACAGTCTGTATTTATTTCCTTATGTGACTGTGTTTTCTAGTGTAACACTCCATTCTACTTTCTTCATTTCTGAAACACAGTGTTGAATGATTAGAATTCATAATGTTTATGCTCTGATCATCGTTTCATATATTTTATATATTCTTCTACTAAATTTAATATAGAACTCATCTTTGATGCTCTGTATTAATGGGTTGTTCATTATCTCTTCTGTTTCACCTGAACCAAATGAATGACTGTGATGAAATGGTTATCTTGCCTTTGATAAATCTTAGGTATATTTCTTTGTGATATTTTTGTGTATATGTGACTCCATTTCCCAATGGTTATGTGTTGTTTCAACCACCTATGCAAATCTTTGAATGTTGGTTTATATCTCGTCTTGTTAAATCTGTATTGAGAGATCCCTCTCTGGAAGAAAAAATAGTTTCTCTCTAAAGTGGTTTTTTCTGTTACCTTTGAGATTTACCTTTACAACATGGGTACATTCTGAGTGCTAACACCTTGGTTCCTTTTTCACCTGTTTAGCTAGTTTTAACTTCATGTTTTTTTGAGTTAAGGTAGGCTGATCCAAAGGTACTCTTAAAGTGATTTTGTGAATATGTTATTTTAACATGCTCACTGGTTTTTAGCAGGTGTAACATAAAATAAAGGAAGCTGTTGTTCGGAAGTGTCCTCAGGAGCGTTCAAATCCCCCCAGGGGTCTCCCATTTGACTAAAACCTTTGATTTTCGCACCTTGTAATCTCTTGATTTCAATCCATATAAGGATCGAGAGGAATTATATCAGTTCTATGATATCGTAACCTCTGTTAATAAAATTATTTTTTGAATAGGCTCTTTCGAGCCCATTCCTCATCCCCCCTGGGGGGATTTGCATCGGTGTCCTTTTTGTTTCTTTTTTCTCATTTCTTTTCAAACTAGCATTGATCTAATCTGCAGGGTAGTATAATTTATTTTTATATTAATTTCATATTCCATACTTTATATTTCAAAGTAATCTTAATACTTACCTGTAGCTAGGGTTTTACCCCTAGCTTGTGTGAATGAGCACCTACTAAGGAAAATGGATTCCTTAGTAGCAGTTCAGTAAAATGTAAACTAAAAGCTATAACAGAAATAAAAAATAAATCTAAACATGTGCATGAAACAAACAATAAAATGTAAAGAATGGTTTTTTATTGATAATACCTCCAATGTGAAGGTTGGTGAAGCCCTTTGCACTGGTCCGAGTAGGTGGCTCCGAGCTTCAGGCTGCTCCTTCTCTTTCTCCAATGGTGGAAATGGACCAAAAGGGGCTCTCAATGGTGAAAGTAGCTCAAGGGTGAGCTAGGGTTTCAAGAGCAATTTTGGCAGAGTCAGGATACTTGTGATTGTGGATGTGAAATAAGGGGTCTCCATCACTTATTTATAGTTTTTTAGTGGTGGAGTGCTGGCCCATGGTTTTTGGAAACCATATGGTTTAGGGAATATTTTTAGGGTTTTTTCCTCTTTTCCTCTTTTTTCCTCATTATTTTATATTTTTTCTTCCCTTTTTGGGGATTTTTCTTTTTTAGAGGAATTTTGGATATTTTTGGAGGAAAAAGGGGTTTTTTGGCCTTTTGGAGGCATTTTAAATGGTTTTATGGGTTTTTAAGGGAAATATGGTAGGAAAATGGACAAATGAGCCATGTAATGGGGTAGATGAGGTAGTGAACACTTTTTGGGTGTTAACAGATTGCCCCCTAATGTGCGAGGGCAGGAGCTCATCGTATGGCCGATGGACATCGTAAGTCATGCATGGTTTTCCTGGGGTGTGGAGAAGAGAAGAAACCAACTGAAGCCCGGAACAATGATCTTGAACCAACTGCAAGGACTGAAAAGTACATAACCTCAATAATGGATGAGGAATCATCTAATCATATGGACGAGGCGGGCATTCCCATGCTCGTATCAGGATATAACATAGTGATAACAATGGGGTCCAAAATATGGGGACCTAACATATAAATGGCCTCAAATGTTGAATGAGGAAGAGTCTCAATAAATGGACGAGGCGGGCATACCCATGCTCATATCAAGATACATAAAAGTAACTGTGAGGCCCGAAAAGAAGGACCTGTAGGATACATAGAAAACCACTGTGTATATCATAAGGGTCCAGAAGGGACACAAATCTGGAACATACTGCTGGGCTGACCATGTCTGAGCTGAACAACTGTTGCACTGGAATGACAGCAGTGCTACTGAATGTGGTACCAAAGGAACTGATGAGCTACTGGATCAGAGTGACAAGGGTCAAACTCACAATGGTACACTGAGATGGAACTGAACTGGGTACTCAAGGAAGCATGGAACTGGATGGCTTCCGAATACAATCGCCAACGCAGCCCAGACATCCACGGGAACATATAACTGGGTGTTCCAAAGTGACTCACCAATGTGCTAGATTCGGGGGAAATACGGGGTCTTCGACACATAATGGAAGGGATATACATCCTGTGCGATTCTCAACGATGCGATTAAGGTGCTGAAGTCGAGCATGTGAGAAACAACCATTCGGAGAGGCAATGATGACTCCTCCCAAAATGGTCCATAGGCACTCAACACAGATGGTGATGGGTCCAAGACGCAGGGACCTCTGGGTCTATCCTCTGGAATAGAGGGGTTGTCGTCGACAAAGGGAGACCTGCAACTATCAAGGCAGGGATGTTTCCTTGACAGGAGCGCGAGGTGCAAAACCGAAATGTGATAGTACTGATGGCAGGGTTGATAAATTGGGGTAAATAACTGGGCAAGTAGAGTGGGTGGACTCAAACTTCCTTTGTTCAGAGAATGATGGCGGGGATGATCGGGAAGCATATGAAACTGACTGGTGGTAAAGGGATCGTAGCTGTATGGGATCTGGGAGGGTGACTGGGCTGAGGGAGACTCAATGCTGTGGTCAAATGGCAGGAGACTGCAGAACACTCTGAACAAAGGCGACCCGATTGGGGGTGCTACCGAGAGGATCGATCATAGTGCCAGAAGGAGCGGGGGGACTTTTTCATGGGTTAGGGAACTAGAAGAATTGTGTATATAAGATGGTACTGTCATGTGGATTTTTCGAGCCCAGGACAGTTCATGCTCGTGGTTGCTTTCAATTTTAAGGAGTCTGAAAGCAATAAGAAGACTCTGAAGTAGTGAAATGGTATTGTCATGTGGATTTTACAAGCCCAGGACAGTTCATGCTCGTGGTTGCTTTCAATTTTAAGGAGTCTGAAAGAAAAATAAGAAGACTCTGAAGTAGTGAAATGGTACTGTCATGTGGATTTTACGAGCCCAGGATAGTTCATGCTCGTGGTTGCTTTCAATTTTAAGGAGTCTGAAAGCAAATAAGAAGACTCTGAAGTAATGGAATGGTAAGGCAAGGAGGAAGCGTTCAATCAAGGAACATTTATGATGACCAGGAACGAGGGTGGGGGGGAACACTGGTGGGCCTCCTTACGGGGTGAATGAATGGTGGCAAAATAACGGAACCTTTGCAGTATGACAGGAGTGGATGGCTTATGTAAAAAGTATGGAACAATCTGATGGCGGCCGATGTGGCGCGTATATTGAGGCAGCAAGATGTCGGGACACAATGTTGAAATTGTACCAAGTGAGAGCGAGAAATGATCTCAAGCATCATCACGAGCTCGGAAAAATGAATCCGGCGATATAAAAAGTGTTAAAAACGGAGAGCAACCGAAATGGCGTGCAAACCGAGGAAACTAGCAGTGTCTAAAAAATGGGCAAAAAATGACGTAGAAAAAATAATGCAATGAGGTGACCATCGTGACGGTCTCGTCATGCTAATTCCAATGGTGGAAACGGTTCGGAGAACGGACTCCGTATGGGTTCAGAATGGCCAAACAAGAACAAAGTCAATGGACTATAAATAGTAAGGGGGCCCAACATGACAAGTGTCATTTGTACTATTTGACTTTGACTCGTGATCAGAGTGGACCAGAGCTGAGGTGGCATTTCTGGACGATTCAACCGGCCGTTTTCAGATTCGGGAGATATAGGTATTCTGTCAAACTCATACCTGCTTTGTAATTAGGTTCGGGGGGAGGGTAGTGGGTCCCAGGGTACCGTTTGTGCGGTCCACGTGGGTGGACCGTGGGTTTCGGTTGGACAGCCGCGGTTAGGGACCGTGACTGTAGGCCTGACAGCCGCGGTCAGGGACCGCGACTGTAGGCCCGACAGCCGCGGTCAGAAACCGCGGGTTTAGGCCTGACAGTCGCGGTCGGGGACCGCGACTATAGGCCCAATAGCCGCAGTCGAAAACCGCGGGTTTAGGCCTGACAGTCGCTGCTAGGAACCGCGACTATAGGCCTGACAGCCGCGGTTTTGGACCATGCTAGTCGAGTTTTGGTGGGGGAAGGGGGAGGACTATTTGTTTGACATGAGTCTGATGAGTCTTCTTTGTGTGATTGACAGGATGTCGCAGGTTCAGTGGAGAGAGCGGGAGATACCGGATGAGATTATGACCATCGTCTGAGAGGACCGCCGGGTGCTATCTATGCTGGGGCTATTCGGTCTACTGAAGTTCGCCCAGGTGCCTATGATGCGGTCAGCAAGATTGCTACTGAACCGACTAGTTAGTTTCTGGGAGCCAGACACACAGGCTTTCTGAGTGCAGGGTGAGAGGGTGGACCTCACCCTGACTGATGTATACTTCTTGACGGGGCTGCCCTGTCTAGGTAGGGTGGCAGATACACAGCCGCAGGTATCCGCGGACCTAGATATGGATGACATGTTGGAGAGGTTCTGTGGGCCAGAGGCTCGGGTGCATAGGAATGCACTTCTGGTGAGAGACTTACGGGAGCCGGCAGTGCAGTCCATGGCAGCATGCGTGGTGCATGTCTTGGGGTCCCAGTCACCGGAGAGGGTATCTGGTGGCCAGATGCAGCTGGTAGAGCGTGTACTAGGCGGTGTGTACTACGCATGGGGCCAGATGTTCCTTACCTGCGTGCAGCGGCAGCTGACAGTAGCGAAGGAATCTGGCAAGGGGTTTTGCTATGGTTCCTTCTTATGTGCATTTTTTATGGAGTGGGTACCCACATTGCGGCCACGGGTGCCGATCAGAGCAGGAGGCCTGTAGGAGCTGCGGATGGTGTGGTGGGGTGAGATGATGCGCCACCGTGGTGGCGGTGATGTTGGTAGGTACTTCACGCAGGAGTTGTAGCTGCAGTGGCTCCAGTTACCATTGATGCTGGATGACTATCCATACAGAGATATGGATTATACCGGGGATCCAGAGGCACCACGGCTGCTGGGACAGGCATGGGGACCAGATGGTACGTATGGTTTAATTGCATTGTCAAGTTTTATATATGATGGTTGATTGATATATTGTTACTGACAAATGGGTGATCTGCATATGTGGGCCCGAGGCCGCCGCCAGGGTATGTGGTGCGGAGGGGGATTGTGGCCATTCCAGCTCTGCCTGGGCGGGGGGAGGTGCGGCGCAGAGATGCGGAGGGGACGCTCGAGTCTGTACGGGCGCTACTAGACCATTTGCTGGTGGGGGTGACTGACGAGGGGTGGCGGGACCTTGATCCGGGCATGGTTCAGGAGTGCATGAGGGCACCCCGGGATTTCAGATCTATTGCGATCCGGGTGGCACTCTTGGCAGATAGGGCATGGGCACACGAGCCCGTGGGGGATGAGGATTTGCCGGAGGATGAGCGAGGGGAGGATTCGGAGGTGGCGGATACTAGCAGTGACGCAGGGTATGACTCTCCTTAGGGAGTGCAGGGGACTCCCCCCCAAGTTTTGTAGCTACGGCATGTATTTTTATGAGGTTTTTAGGGATGTACATACATTTTTTGTATAGCTGAGTACAGGGGTACTCAGGACATGTATAGCACTGTGACATGTATTTTATATATATATATATATATATATATATATATATATGCACATGGATGCACCTTTTTGTGATGTTGTCTTAGTTGTACGCATGTGGATGCGCTTTATGGTGTGTTATATGTTTGTATTGCACGTGGATGCAAGTAGTTTAGGATGTTGGGCATGTGGATGCCCCTTGTGTATTTTATGTGATGCGACATGATGTATGTATGATTAGGCACGTGGATGCCCCTATGGATGGAAATGTGGTTTTATGGTTTACGTTCATGGATGCCAATGTTGATGCAATGCAATCTTTTTGGGTTTTTATATATTTTGATGATATGCTATGCAGGATGGAGGTGTTACATGGTGTGATTGATATGCCAATCTAGGATGTTATTGGCCATTTGATCTGCGACACTATTGAAAGCTCTTGGGACATGTGTGAATGTGATGGATTCAAACTGTCGGCTGAGTTGTTTTGTATGTAGGAATTTTTTAAATTGGCAGGGATCACGCACCTGGTAGCAATTGTTGAGCTGGGAGTCCAGGAACACATGAAGGTGACATATGCCCATCTGGAGGGCAGCAGTCAAGAGACCGGTCACAGCATCATACTCCGCCTGGTTATTGGTCGCGGCGCCTATACATATTCCGTCAAGGTGAATCAGTTCGTTGGAAGGGGAATATAAGACCCATGCTGCAGAAGCCAGGTTGGGAGACCAGCGGCTTGCTCCATCAGCGAAGCCAATGTAACAAGGTGGAAGATGGTCCATCTGTGGGCATGCAAAAAACGATGAGTGTGAGATTATGGTAAAAAGGGTGAAAAGCAAAAAGAGAGAAAACTATACAATGCGGACCAATGAGGTCGCGATTTCAGTTATGGGTAGAAACGTTTAAGATACAACCCATTACGGGGGTTGCGTAAAAGGTGGCCTTCAGAGTCGGCTAAAATGTATGCCCCCTTGCCGAGGAAAGTCTTCACAATGTAAGGGCCTTGCCACATGGACTCAAACTTTCCTTTACCGGTTTTGTCGTGGGCTTGGTCATAGGTGAGGACGAGGTCCCCTTCGTGGAAAGTTCGAGGGTGAACATGTTTGTCATAACCGGCTTTGGATCGGTTTTTGGCAGCTTCAATGTTTTGGAGAGTGGCACGACGATCTTCATCGGCTTGTTCGAGGGATAGCAGACATTGCTCAAGGGGGGAGGTATCGGGGAGAAGCTCAATGGTGATATGTAAGGTAGGTATCTGACACTCGATGGGGAGGATAGATTCAACACTGTGAACTAGATGAAACGGGGTAAAACTAGTGGCGGTCTTGGTGGAGGTACGGTAAGCCCATAAGGGAGGGAATAGCATATGGTGCCAATTGGACTTATGCCGGTCAACAGTGCGTTGGAGTATGGTTTTCAGGATTTTGTTAACAGCTTCTACTTGACCATTCCCTTGAGGGTAGTAAGCAGAGGAAAATTGGTGTTCAAACTTGAGGAGGGTGGATAACTCGCGCCAAATGGAATCTTCAAAGTGTGATCCATGGTCTGAGACCAACTGTTTGGGGACCCCGAATCGAGTGATAACATGGTTGAAAAAGAAATGGGAAGTAGTGTCAGTGGTACAGTTGAAGGTGGGCATGGCTTCTGCCCATTTGGTGAAGTAATCAATGGCAACAATGATGTACTTATGGCCGTTCACAGATGTGGGTCTACACTCCATGAATTCAATGGCCCACTTGCAAAAGGGACCAACGGTGACGACTGGGTGTAATTGAGCAGGTGGTGTTCGGGCCTTGGGGGAAAAAAGTTGGCAGTTATGGCAATGCTTGACCGCAGTGATGCAGTCGATGAAAAGGGTGGGCCAGAAGTATCCGGCGTGGACGACCTTTTGGGCAGTGGCCATCCCAGAGAAATGGCCGCCGTAGGCACCGCTATGACAATCATTAAGGACCTGTTCAGCTTCCTCGTGTGTAAGGCAACAACGAAGAATTGTGTCAACCCCTCGCCGGTAGAGGACGTCTCCTAGGAGGAGGTAGTGAGAGGCCTAGTGACGGATATGACGACGTCCATTACGAGTGACTGTGGGTCGGAACTTCTGCGTGCGCAGGTATAACAAGACATCACCGTACCATGGGTCATCGGACGAGATAGTGAACAAGTGATTGTCGGGTAACTCATCAGAGATAGGTGGGGCCGGGAGAAAGGAAGGGAGATCAGTGATGAGCTGGGAAAGCGCGAGGGATTTAGTGCTCTTAGGTGTTCGGAACATGAGGTCATATTCCTGGAGGATAATGACCCATTTAGCCACACGACCTTGCAGAAGCCACCAGTTTAGGAGATATACCATGGGGTTAGAATCTGCGACAACTGTGGTATGACTAAGTAAAATGTAGTGTCACAATTTCTGGACGGAAAAGACCACTGCTAGGGCTAGTCTCTCCTCATATGGGTAACGTAGGGGTGGGCTGGAAAAGGTCTGGCTGACATAGTAAATGACATGCTCTTGGTGTGAGGTGTCTTCTTGAACCAAAACTCCGGACACAGCATGCTCGGAAGCTGAGACGTAGAGAATGAAATCCTGAGAAAAATCCGGAGGGGAGATCAAGGGGGCTTGTGTGAGAGCTTTCTTGAGGACTTCAAATGCAGCTTCTGCTTGCTCGTCCCAGACAAAGGGTACATGGGTATGGAGCAGGCGCAATAAACCGTGAATGGTTGTGGCGTAATCGGGAACGAAGCATCGAAGGAAATTGGATCGCCCTTGCAATCTTTGGAGTTGCTGGAGCGTGCGAGGAGAGGGAAGGTCTAAGATGGCTTGGAATTTCAGGGGATCAACAGTAATTCCTTTCTGGGAAACAATGAAACCCAACAATCGGCCTGCCGAAATGTAAAAGACGTGATAAGCAAAGGTGCCCCATGGGGTAGTAAAGGCAGTTTTGTACTGGTCTTCCTTTCGGATTTGGATCTGATTGTATCCGGAAAAACCGTCCATGAATGAGAGGACTTCATGCCCCGCACATGCATCGATGAACTGGTCAATAAATGGCATGGGCAAATTGTCTTTGGGACAAGCGTGGTTTAAATCTCGGAAGTCAGTGCATACTCTAAGGGTGCCTTGTTTTTTGTTAACGGGAACAGGGTTTGAAACCCAGGTGGTATAGGCAATAGGATAAATGAATCCTGCCGTACGAAGTTTCTCAATCTCTGCTTTGACAGCTGGGAGTTTTGAGGGATGAATGGGACGCTGTTTCTGACGAACGGGGGGTACATCAGGCCATGTGTCAATGTGGTGCTCTATAATGGAAGGGTCAAGACCGGGCATTTCAGTATAGGACCAGGCAAAGACATCACGGAATTCTCTGAAGAGTTTGTTGTATTCCTCAATTTCTTGCTTACTGCAAGAGGCTCCTAAAGTGATGAGTTCGGGGGTGCTTCCTGGGGTCGCGATATCAATTTGGATGACAGGTGAGATGTTGGCCATGTTACCCTCTTCGAAGGCGTCAGGAGTAGGAATAGGGTCCTTGAACCAATCGACCTTGTGGGGAAGGAAGTCTTTGGATTCAACGGAAAATTGGGTAGCAGTGTTAGAGAAGGATACCTCTGGGAGGAAGTAGGAACGATGGTGCATGTCATCCCAGGGATAATCCAGGGTAGTGAGAGCCTCGAGAATCTCCTCATCAGTATGGAATGTTTGTGTCGTCAATTCGGTTGACGAGGGAGTAGTGACGGAAGAGATCATATATATGGTATTAACTTCTTCGGAAGAGGAAGAGATCGGGGGGTGGATTTCCTCAATGGTGAGTGGTGCCGTCTCGAGATCCAGATTGTTCATCTCAAAGAGAGCTGCTCTATACTCGGGGAGTTTGGGACAGTGATGTGAGTAATGCCCGTAAACACCGCATAGGGCACAGGATTGGTTAGTGCGCAGGGATTTGTCGCGAGGCTTATGGGTTGAATCTAGATAGACAACCGGGATAGTGGGGTCGTCGTCAATCATTTGCATGTACTCCTGTAATGCCGGTAACTGAGGATATAGGTGAGTCGCATGGCCCAACTCATCGCACAGCGCGCATTTGGGAGGAGCACGAAACACAAGGGGGTTTTTGACTGTCTTAGGAGGTGGGACAGCAGTGTAAGGTTGGGGGCCTTTGCCCCCAGTGGGTTTGGTAAGAGGAGGGGGGGGGTTCATGGAGGACGACGGGGTAGCAATACCGGGAGGTGGTTGACTAGTAGTGACAATGGGTTGCACCGGTTGCAGGACAACATTTGGTGTCGACAGAGGAACGAGAGGCGAAAGATACCAAACGGGTAATCCTAATGTTAACCCCGGGAGGTTGAGGGTAGCCATGACTGGGGCGCTAACTACTCCTGAGGGGGGGAAGAGGAAAGGAATGGTATGGATGGGTGTAGCACCAATGTGACTAGGGACTAAAGGGGGTTTAGGTAACAAGGGCGGTTTATTAGTAGGAGTTTGCATGGTATGGGACAGGGTACATAGGTCAGACACGTCAGTGTCGGGTGACGGGGGTGGAATAGATTGGAAGGTCGAGGTCATTGGCGCGTCTGAGTAAACTCTGGGCCCCATAGAGGAAACAAATGAGGTGGTGGCACCCAAAACAGGTTGTTCAATCATGGGGAGAACATTTTCGGGTACCGCGGGGGCATTGGGATCATGGTAGGTGAGTTGGTCAACCTTGACCACGTGTCCCTCATGGGGGAACATCATGGTACGAAAAACAGTAGAAGCAACCGCCCGCATGGCATACATGTAGTTGCGGCCAAGTAAAAGGTTATAATCAAGCAGTGCATTAATAACCTCGATGTTTATGAGGACGGTTTTGCTCGCCAGCTGGACGGGGACGTTAGCTAATAGGCCTTGTGGTTGAGCCGAACGGCCATCGTAGGCTCGCAATGCAGTAGAGGACTGTTGGAGAGGGGGGGATCCCATTTTCTGCCAGATGGAGGTGGGCATGACACATGTAGAGGAACCTTCATCAATAATGCATCGATGGACGACAAAATTTCGAATGGAAACAGAAACTTGGAATGCTAAAGTGGAAGGAAGGCGGGGTTCGGATTGGGCCAAATCGAATGCCATTAAACTCGAATAATTTGGATCGATAGCCCCAATGGCTGAGAGTAAATTCTTGCGCTGTGAAGGGCAGTTTTTTAAGAATTCTAACGCAGACATGGCTGCGGGGGATTGGGCTAAGTCATCAACAATGTTGTAGTTTGACGCAGCCCACGCGTTGGGGTTATTGTTGATACGGCGAAGTGGGAAACGAGGTGCTTTGGAAGCGCCATCTAGTGGAGGTGGAGGTATGCATAACGCCTTATCAGTGGGATGAGCATTAGTGGGTTTATCGGTGGGGGGGGGCTTCAGGGGTGGAGCCATATTGGTTCCGCCGAGTCTGGAGGTTGACCTCATCGGAGGACATCATCAACAAGTGGTGGATACCTGAGTCAAACATGGGTTGATCAGGAGCAACGTAAGTGATTTGTTGTTGGTTTGGCACGTTGGCTTGAGGGGGAGCCAACGGTTCATTGTTTACTACGCCTTGGTTTGGTAAGGGGTTTTGCAGCACCAAAGGTGGCTGCTGAGGTTGTGGGGGGTTGGGTGGTGCTTGAGGAGCCGCATGCCCTTGGCGTTGTGCATCAGCAGCCCAAAGTTGCCGAACTCGCTCCATGTGTGGACAAAAATGTGTGTAGTGGCCATAGACCCCACAAATAGAACAAGAATGGTTTGTTCACAAATTGGTATTTTTAGCCTGCTTGGGCGAGCGATCAGGGTTTTGGTTAGCAGGGGCCACGTTATTATTAGCGGGGGGATTAGGGGGTTGACCAGCTTGCTCGGTAGGTTGGTTGTTCCCACAATTTCGGCCCCTGCCGCGGTTTTGTTGGCCCTGGTTGCATTGGTTGTTCTGGTTTGGCTGCGGGTTTTGTTGGGCGTAAACTTGCCCTTGGGCAGCGGGTGGATTCTGAGGTTGCGCAGGTGCTGGGGCAGGCTGCGGTGGATGATATGTAGGTGGAGGCTGCGCAGGTGCAGCAACTTGAGGGGGTTGCTGATGGGGCTGTGGAGCGGGTTGTGGGTGGGCCGCAGGGGCTGCCTGTAGCTGATAATAAGCGGGTTGGGCTTGTGAAGGCGCAGGAGCTGGTGCAGCCTGCTGGTGGTAGTAGGGCTGAGGTGCGACCGGGGGGGGTAGGCGGGAGTCGCATGACCAAAATACTGAGGTGGACATGAGGGTCCATGGGAATGATGGTGATGTGTCATGGGAGTATACGAGTGGGGTGCTCCAGACTGTGAGGTAGCCCGTGAAAGATCAGGGCCAGGGGTAGGACATGCTATGGAAAATGGTTGAGGATGCGCAGAGACACGGCCAATGATGTCGTCGGTGGCGTGGGATGCCCTCGGCGCATCGTGCTGGGAGGTATTGCCGCGAGGGGCGTCAGGTATAACGATATAGAGATAACCCGACTGGGCGTAAATGGGCCTTAAGGATGGCCTCTTCTTCAGACTGGGGTCTTTCGGATGCCACATCCTTAGCAATGATAGGAAGGAGTGATTTGAGGAACCAATCTAGGAAGATCCGGTCATCTAATTTGATCTTGCATAAGCTACGGCGTCGACGCCACTCATGAATGTGGTCCATGATGTGGGTAGCAGTGTTTTGTTTGCATGATAGGAGGATCTCAATGCCTGCGTCATAGCGGACAGGTAACTGGAAGAACTGCAGGAAAGTCGAGGTAAGGGAAGTAAAGGTGGCATGGGTTCCGTGGGGTTGCTCGATATACCACTTGGCGGCAGAGCCAGTGAAGGTGCGCTGTAATAGACGGAGGCGAATGGAGTCGTCCACTATGGAGTTGAAGGAACACCATAGATGGAAAGACATAATGTGGTTTTGTGGGTCCTCACCTGCCTTGCCCTCGAACTTAGGGATGTCAGAGGGGAGCTTGGTGGGCATGTGAGGCCACGCCGGGTCATGTCTGACAGGGTCGTTGGTCAATCTGGCTAGGTCAGGCAGGTTGAGGCTAGCCATGAATGGCAAACTGGAAGAAGGATGTGACACGGTAGTGGGTTGGACCAAGTTAGGGCCGATGCCCCCAAGTGGAGGGGTAATGTGAGGGAGGTTACCCCCCAGTGGGGGAACTAAGGTGGTATAGGACGGTCCTGCACCACCATGAGTAGTATGAGTCACTGATGGAGTGGGGATGGGTATTCCTGCTGCGGGAATAGGTTCCGTGAGGGGAACGGTAGACGGGGGCCCCGTGGAGGGCATACCCAAAGTAGGTGTGGTAACTGGTGTAGTGGTGGGTGTGCCACCAACGGTTCCGACCAAGATGGGAGTGGGAGTCACGCCAGCCATGGGGCTAGTAAGGGCAGTGTAAATGGGGTTCTCGGACTCTGGCTCAGAATCGGAGGTAAAATAAGGGGTGTCAATATCTGGTGACTGAGTCCTATGCCGCTGAGGAGTGGAGTCGAGTGACAAGGCTCGAGATCTATGATAAGTGGTATCAAGTGAGGATGGTCTGCGTCGATGACGGGTGGTGTCAAGTGAATCGTGCTGTGGGGGTTCGCCTCTGAGGCGCCGAGAATGTCTCAGGAACTCAATGGTGACAAATGGTGTCAAATCTCTGTGGGTTGAGGTGAGTAAAAAAATAGCTCAAAAACCCTAATGCAACCGAGTGTGCAGAAGGAGAGCTCAAAAAATAGGGCACTCAGGCCAATAACCAACTCAAAACACCCACTGTAACAGTGTGCTACAATAGGCGGAGTGTCAACAGAAATGGTCAGAATACCAACAAGCAGCAAGTTGCCTACAAATAAAAAACGGTGGACTCGCTAGACCAAAAGGAGGTAAGGGAGCATTCAAACACCTAACTAAAAGTATTCTGACTCAACTAGACATATCCTTTGCAAGGTGATGAAATCCAAGTCAGACAATATGAATAGGAAATCCAAGTGGCTGAGATATCCCCCTACCGGGAGGGACACCGGGAAGTCAATCCTGGAAGAATGGCAACTAAGATACCCCATTCATGACACGTCCAGAAAGGTAAATCTATCGCTTGGTCCTTTTACCGCAATACCCCTATACAGGGATATCCCGAGAATTGCAAAAGGTAGCCCTTTAGTTACTGAATGGAGTTTGGTATTCCACTCAGGCATCCGGAACCAATCTCACGACTTCAACCCTCCTAAGGGAGAGGCCTTCTGGTAAACTGGTTGTGACCATGCCAAAAAATACTAGGGTATTTTGGTTCCCTAATTGGACAACAGCTATGTCTCAAGTGTAAGTAACCGAGGGGTGTTATTGGAAGCCTATCCCCCCGATCCTACCTAACTACAAAGATTCTTTTGTGTTCGCCAAGTGGGGTTAGAATGTTGGTTGAGTTAAGTAATTTTTAAGTCTCACTTGAATTAGGTGACAGAGTGTGTGCTCGTGAGGTGATGAACTAACAGTAATATTGAACTAACAGTAATATTGAATTCAAAATTTAAACAAGCAAAATTTTCTGAAATAAGAATGCTGAAATTTTAAAAACAATGTTGTAAAAAGGTAACAGAAATAATGGTGCAGAAAAGGCTGTAGGGGAGTAGGGCTGTAGGTAGAATAGATGGCTGTGTAGATGCAGAAAATATGGCAGCAAAGGGGCTGGGGCCAAATACAGGAAAAATTGCAGAAATCAGACCGCGGGTCTGTGGCTGGATCGGGCGGTCGGACCGCGGGTTTGAAGGAAACAGGCGCGGACAGGTCGCGGGTTTCTGGCCTACAGAAGTGGTCGGGCCGTGACTGCGGAAGGAAAAGATGTGGTCGGGTCGCAGCTAAGGGGCTCAAAGTCACGGCCGGGACGCAGGAAAATGGCCGACAGGGGCGGTCGGACCGCAGAAAACAGGCTGATTAGCCGTGTCCAGATCGCAGGTAACAGACTTGAATCCGCCGATAGGGCGCGGGAAAAAGTCTGAGAGCTGCGGTCTGGTCGCAGGTAAAGGCCTGAAACACGCGGTTGGGATGCGACTGCAGAAGGAAAAAATGCGGTTTACAGCGGCCGAAAGTGACAGCCGAAAGGAAAAAACAAAAACTATTGCAGAAAATAAAACAGCGGAGTCGCCAAAAACTGTAGCTAGGGTTTTACCCCTAGCTTGTGCGAATGAGCACCTACTAAGGAAAATGGATTCCTTAGTAGTAGTTCAGTAAAATGTAAACTAAAAGCTATAACAGAAATAAAAACTAAATCTAAACATGTGCATGAAACAAACAATAAAATGTAAAGAATGGTTTTTTATTGATAATACCTCCAATGTGAAGGTTGGTGAAGCCCTTTGTGCTGGTCCGAGTAGGTGGCTCCGAGCTTCAAGCTTCTCCTTCTCTTTCTCCAATGGTAGAAATGAGCCAAAAGGGGTTCTCAATGGTGAAAGTAGCTCAAGGGTGAGCTAGGGTTTCAAGAGCAATTTTGGCAGAGTCAGGATACTTGTGATTGTGGATGTGAAATAAGGGGTCTCCATCACTTATTTATAGTTTTTTAGTGGTGGAGTGCTGGCCCATGGTTTTTGGAAACCATATGGTTTAGGGCAGCTTTTTAGGGTTTTTTCCTCTTTTCCTCTTTTTTCCTCATTATTTTATATTTTTTCTTCCCTTTTTGGGGATTTTTCTTTTTTAGAGGAATTTTGGATATTTTTGGAGGAAAAAGGGGTTTTTTGGCCTTTTGGAGGCATTTTAAATGGTTTTATGGGTTCTTAAGGGAAATATGGTAGGAAAATGGACAAATGAGCCATGTAATGGGGTAGATGAGGTAGTGAACACTTTTTGGGTGTTAACATTACCCCATGATTTCCCGATTGACCCGAAAGGGGAAAGAGATTCGTGGTAGGACTAATTAGAAAACTAGAATTGTGTATCTGTTTTCTTTTGATCATTTGTTTTTTCCAGCTATTATAAAATTAACCCCTCCTTGATTCCCTGATTGAGATCCACTCAGATCGAAAGAGGTTCTTGGAGGGTTTTCTTTTAAACAAGATTACCCAGTTTAAAACTTTCTAAAATTGACAAGACTCCAGTGTGTATGCTCTGCACTTGGCTGTGGTTCGTTCGATCAGTCAAGCTATATCAAAAGCACTTGAGTGACTAGTATAATTAGGACTCACTCTCCCAAATTAACAAACCAACAGGTGAAAATCCAACACCTAGACCAAATCATCACGGTGGCAAAATACCCAAAGGAAGCGGGAAATTCTGAAAAGTGACCTCGTGGCCCCGATCTCTGTCACACCCTAATGGGTGCATTATGAACAATAGCCCCAGAGACTCCTTTTCAGCCCACATATTCCTTGCGGGTAGCCGTGAAGGTTTAGTTTTGGACATACTCCAAGTACTCTAGGGTATATCTGGAGTCCCCCCTTTTGCCTAATTTTAATCAACTCACACTTCAATTTTAACTTAAAACATACTAAGAGGCAATCACAAAACACTCACTCCAAGCACATGCGAGTACATTGTTTCTATTTTTTGACTCCATTCTAAGGCACTGGTTATTTTCTTGTTTTATATATATCATTTGTGTCTCAGCATTGTGCTTTCATGTGTTCATCTTTTGTGTCTTTCCATCTTTGATCATCTATAGTTAAATTGCAAAATCCTAAGTAACTCATTAAGTTTAACATCACAACACTAAGTAATTATCCTTAGTAACTTAATAGGGTCTACCCCCCTTGGCTTCGTTAGGAGTTGAGCCTAAACGGAGGAGTCAAGAACAAGGTGACAGCCTTGACTCAATACTTTCCCCCAAGGACACACCAAGTGGCTTGAATATTTTTTCCACGTGATCCAGGTGTGTGAAAGGCAACAACACCTCCCTGTGAGGTTCCAAGAACCATAGACCAAATGCCTTTCTTTAAAAATAAATATTAAACCTATGTTCTAGTGTTCCATTGGGCATGGAGTTATTTTTCAAAAACAAAAACAAAAATGATATTTAATAATGGCAAGGATTTGAAGCCATAGATGAAATAGAGTTTCAGAAATCACCAATTTACTGGGCCATCTAACATCTCCTCGCCTTCCAAAATTTACAGTTTGAAAGTGTTGTTCTATAGCACTTGAGTTATCACAAAAGGTCATATCCATAGAGAATCAAATTTACCATTCTTTCCCTTGTCTTTCCTGACAGCATCCCATTTCAGAACCCAGTATCCAACCTAAAAATTTTCCACCTTTTCCTTCTTGTCAAAAATACTTTTTATCTTCTTTTCGTGAGCTTCTGAATTCTCCACCAACTGTTCTCTGACTTGCTGCAGCTCAACCAAATCAAGAATTCTTCTTACCATGCCATTTGGTTTATCCTGTTCGTCCTGAAAGAACTTTGCTACTAGTAGAACCAGTTGCATGGGGAAAATAGAATCAGTACCATAAACCAACTTAAAAGGAGAAGTCCCTATGGATTTTTTGTTGGTCACTTTGTCAGCCCAAAGAGAAAACTTTATTTTAGAATCCCAGCTCTTCTGATTTTTCTCCAATAGTTTTTTGATGATTCTAACTAGGCTCTTATTGGATGACTCAGCAAGGCCATTTCCTTGAGGGTAGTAGGAAGTAGAATGCACCAATTGAATTCCCATTGACTCACACTGTTGGGAAATAGGGCAGACCCGAGTTAACGCTTATACGTTGCACCAACAAAAGACCCACCGTGTTGGCCCTTTCAGCAACAACCTGCGCGCAGGTTGCAGTCTCACCCGAAACAGCAATGGGGTGCCGCAAAATCAGGTTTCTGCATGCAGAGAGGGGTATTACTGTACCTTAGCCTTTCAAAACAATTATTAATCAACTTCTTGTTAACTTAACATTCATTCACATATAACTTCGCAGCATAATAAACAAACTAAACTTGCATAACCCACTACAGGGAATTCACAGCGAAGCTTATTACTAGCAGAGATCTTATATTATCAGATGTATTCAGTTTAATGCATGAAAATAACAGAAGCAGAAACAACACAATAAAACCACAACACCAAATATAACGTGGTTCACCCCCAGTGTAGGGGCTACGTCCACAAACTGCGTTTTATTCCTCTTTCCTCAAAACCACAGTTATCTGTGCACTCAGCTACAGATTCCTTCAGTTCTTAACAACCGCGCACACAGCAGCAGGCTTCTGCGCACACAGCTGCAGATCTTTCTTCCTTCCTTACAAAAACCCTCTGCGTACACAGCTGCAGAGGTTGTCCACGCACACAGCTGGGACTTGTCCTTTCCTTACAAAAACCAACCTTACTTCGCCTTATCTTTCTTTACATCAAAAATCCTAGCCTATCCATTTTACATAAGCGCTTATTTATACTGCGCAGTTTTACAAAACCATGGTCTTAAACCATGGGCACCCACAAAACCCTAAACCCTGAATTTAAACCACGGGTTTATTACAAAAAGGGAGGGTTTTGACTTACCCTGACACCCCTAAGACTATTTTGACCCATAGCTCCGCTTACAAATTTCCTAAATAACCGCGGAGTTACCCAACATGGAGTATGCGCCCCAACACACACATGTTAACCAACACACTGGCTTTAAAATCTAGTGAATTATCAGTCACTAGCCTTTCTGGGCAGCCAAATATGATAAAGATGTTTTCATATAGAAACTTCATGATGACTTGGTGAGTGACATTTCTTGTGGGGACTGCCTCTATCCACTTGGTGAAATAATCAATGGCTACTAGGATCCACTTGTGCTGACCACTTGATGAAGGATTTATCGCACCTGTGAAATCAATACCCCACTTCTATAAAGGGCCATTCACTACAGTAGGTCTAAGGGGCAAAGATCTGAGCTGTTGCTTTCCTATGAATCTTTGGCATTTGTCACAAGCTTTCACAAAGGTACACACATCAGAGAAAAGAACAGGCCAATAGTACCCTGCCCTTATAATATTGTGGGTTGTAGTCTTCCAGTAATGATGGCCTCCACATATGCTTGAATGGAACTAATGCATGACTTGAACTGACACTTCTTTATCTAAACATCTCAGCAAAATATCAGATGGATCTTTCCAATACAGTGAATTTTTAATTATGCAAAATTTAACAGACTTAAGCTTACGATCCCGTGCGTGAGTCATGATAAGCTCAGGGGGAACTTCTAAATTTTGCAAAAAATAATAATACCTAAGTACCACTCACATGAGGACAAATTCTTAGCCACCTGCTAACTATCATGCTGCTCTTCTGCTGCTACCTCTTTCTGCAAGTTTGTTGAACTTATACCAATGAAATTCATGGCTAGTAGATCACAATTTTCTTTAGCCATGAGCTTAGCTAGGCCTTGGCCTTTTACTATCTTGGTGGGCTTTACTTCTATGCCAAACTCAATCAACTTTGCAATCCATTTGGCTCTCTTTCCATCAATGTCAGGTTGGGTTAAGACATCCTTCACAGAAGATGAAGGGACATAGGCAAGGACCTTTGTGTGTAGAATATAAATCCTGAAAGCTTTCAATGACTTAATAAGAGCATAAGCTTGTTTTTCGATAGGATCATACTTTAGTTCAACATGCCTCAATGTTTTGCTGAAAAAAGCAATGGGGTGATAAAGACCTTCATCATCTTTGTGTAACAAAACTGCTGCCACTGTGTCACAGGAAGCAAAGGAGAAAATATAGAATCCCTTGGTATAGTCTGGACTAATTAGAGTGGGAGCTTCCATGATAGTCTTCTTGATGGCTTCAAAAGAGTTTCTTGAATTTTCTATCCATTTGATTTCAGCTTCCTTCCTCAACATAGAAGTTATCTTTTTTACTAACTCAAAAATTTTTGGGATAAACCTCTTGACAAAATTTATCTTACCAAGGAATGACTAAATATCCTTTTTTGACCTAGGTATGGACAATTTTTGGATTGCTTCGACCCGAACAGGATAAATCTTCACACCTTCTGCTAAAACTATGTGACTTAGGAGTTTTTCCTCTTTGAGAGAAAATTGAGACTTTTTTGGGTTCAAAGATATCCCAAACTGTCTACATTTCAGAAAAACCCTCCTTAAGTGCTGCAAATGTTCTTCATGGTTATTGGAGTAGACAGTGAGGTCATCAAGATATATGAAAACAAACCTGTCCTTTAATCCCATAAAGGCTATGTCCATGGCCCTATGAAAGGTGGCCCCAATGTTCATCATCCCAAATGGCATCTTGACATACATGAAGGTACCCTAAGGAGTGGTAAACACAGTTTTTTCTTAATCATCAGGGTGTACAGAAACTTGAATGTAGCCAGAGAATCCATCTAGGAATGACATGACACTAGCTCCTGAGACTCTTTGCAACAAGTTCTCCATCTTGGGTAAGGGATAGTTGTCTTTCTTGGAGCATTTATTTAGGTTTTTGAAATCAACACATAACCTTATCTCACCATTTTTCTTCCTCACTATCACTAAATTTGCAATCCATTTAGAATACCTTAGTGGGCTTGTGATTTTAGCATTAAGGAGATTTTTTATTTCTTTCTCAATCACAGGAAGTAAGAGAGGACTCATAGGTCTTAGATTTTGTTTGAAAGGGATGGTATCCTTTTCTAGGGGAATCCTATGTTGGATGATATTTGTGTAATAGGTTTTCATGTCACTATATTTCCAAGCAAATATATCAGCAAACTCTTTCATAAGACTTCAAATTCTGAGCTCTGATCAGTAGTCAACTCAGTAGACAAACTTATGAATTTTGGATGAATTTGGCTACATATATTGTGCTCATGGACAGCAGGGTCTTTCTCCCTTTTCACAGGTTTAAAGGGGAAATCATTATGGTCAAAGATATCTTCAAGGGGTACTAGGCCCTAAGGTATATAATTGCTAGGAAACTGAAAAATATTTTGTTTACCCATTTTCTCTCTTAATTTAGGCCTATGGGATTCCTCTACCTTTAGGTTTTCTTGGTCAATATGCATATCAGAAAATTCATCAATGACCTAGAGAAATTTACTAAGTTCATCATCATTCTCAAAGACTTTCAAAAATTTCACATTATCAAGTAGGGATGGCTTATACTTTACTTGAATTTCATAGTTCAATTTAGGAGGCAAAGGAGGAATGAACATACTGGCAGAGACAGCAAGGGAATCAGCTAGGTGGTTCATAGCTCTAGGTATATAGGAAATGTCAAAAAACATTAAAGAGTCCCTAAGTTTCCATACCTCATCTCTGTATTCCTTTAGCTTGACATTCTTTGCTTGAAAAGTATTGTTCACCTGCTGTATGATGAGATCTACATCTCTAAATATCTTCAGGCACACAATTCTCATTTCCTTGGAATCCTTCACTCCCAATAGCAAAGCATCATACTCTGCTATATTGTTAGTAGTCTTGAAATCAAGTTTATAAGACAAATGAATAGTCTCCTTTGAAGGAGAAATCAAAACTACACTTGCACCTGCTAAGGCTTGAGTACTGGACCCATCAAGAAACATTTTCGAGACATAGGTGGTTACTTCTTTAGGTTGCTGATAGGTGGGATTTGTAAGCTACATAGGTATTGGCTAGGATTCATATATTTGTAGAATAGATACCCCAAAGTCTGTGTCTACTACATAGATGGTATGATTTACAAAGTTCTTTTCATTACTAATGATGTAGGCAAGCTGATTTTCTCTGTAGAGTCTCTTGGCCTCTCCTCCGAACATCGAGATTGTAGCATAAGTAAGATCCATATGTAGGGTACCACCTATCCTTTCACTCCATGAATGAGACAAAAGGAGGCTAAAATTAGGTTGGATATCAGCAACTACTATGTCCATCACTACGATTTTTGAAGGCAGTTGGGGGAGGTTTATGAAAAGGTCTTTTATGAGGCCTAGGAATTTGACCTTCCTAGAGTCAAAAGAGAAAAGATCATGGTAGGGTTTTGTAATGTTGAGGCCAAGCTCATCCATCATTTCTTTTGGCATAATATTGTGGGATGATCTTGAGTTAAGCAAACAATTCTGAAGGATCTTGTCATGGATGTTCAAGGATATATAGAAGGGTGAACAAGACTCATCTAGCTCTTCAACCATAGGGCCTAGGGTTACTGTGGGCTTATCATCTTGCAAATTGACAAAGTCAGAACCTATGGGTGTCTTTGGTTGAAGATATTTTAATATAGATGACTTAAAGGAATCATTCTTCATAAGTTCTACCAACAGAAAAGGGATTTTCAGTTTCTGTATTTCTGACTCAAGATTGAAAGAATAATACAGCTTGTAAGAAATTCTTACCTCTTGTGATGGAGCTTTGAGATGGATAGGATCATGGGTTGATGGTTGTAATGGCCTTTTCTTTTATTTTGGAGGAGAAACCATATTCTTTGTAGGAGTAGCAATCCTTTTAGCAGGAGGAGCAGACTGCTTTTTAGGGACAGGACTCTTCTTTCTGGGAGCAACAATCATGGACCTTAAATTGTAACCTCCTTCATCATCTTCCTTGTAGCAGGGATTCCTCCCTTGCTACAGGGCAGGAATGGCTACCTTCCGTCTATAGGACGGAAGGGTAGGTTCCTAATGGTGAAATGCAGTAAAAATGGACAGAAATGAAATAAAGAACAAAAAGAAGAGAAATGGCTGGAAACCCCTCTGCAAACACTATTCGGGTTTAACTCCAGCTACCTGCAAACAACATGTTAGAAAGCGAAATACCTGCAAAACAAGTTAGGTAATAAACCTACAAATAAACCATGGATTAGAAAGCAAAGAAAATACTAAGCAAATACAGAAAATAACAAGCTATACCTTCTCTTTGGGTGGAATGGGGCACCATGCCCTAGCTTGGAGAAGCACCTCTCTTGGATGGGGGAGCTATGGCTCAATGGAGAATGGAGGAGAGGGAGTGTGGGTGGCTTGAGAGACAAAGAGTCTCAAGGCATACACAGGCAGCATAATAGTATGCAAGGGAGAATTTTTTTGAGAGTGACCCCCACCGCTCTATTTATAGGTTTTTGGGGGCTTTTTAGGGTTTGAAGCCCCTGGTTGGGGCTTTAGCCCCTTTCGCCCTATCTTTAGCTCCCTTTGGGGTTTTTAGATCCTTTGAGGGGTTTTAGCCCCTTTTTGGAGGCTTTAGACCCTAGGAGAACTATTTAGGCTCTTTTTTGGGGTTTTTAAGCCCTTTTGCTCATTCTTAAGCCTTTTTGAGGGCGTGGGGGTCCAATGGGGTGAAATGAGGGTCGTGCATGGGTGTCCTTGGGTGGTGTAGGCCATGTAGAGCTGAGTGAGGGATTTTTTGGGTTAAGAGATTGCCCCCTGATGTGTGAGGGTAGGAGCTCATTGTATGGCCAATGGACATCATAGGATTTTCTGCAGAGAGGTGGTGCTTCCTAGGCTAGGGCATGGTGGCTTTTGGTTTTTATATTAATATGGTTCCCATCAATGGGTGAGATACAAATAATGTGTGGCATGTATATGGACGAGGAGGGAATCCCCATGCTCATAACAATGTCAAAATAATAATGTGATCTGTGCTCTAGAATACCAAAGCCAATCATATACAACTGATGATACAATGATGGTTGCCTCCATGAGAGGCTGAATACAATACTGATCTAAAGAACTGCTACATTGGACCCATGGAATTCTCATGGAATGTTATATTTTCATGATTGATGGCTTGCTAGATCTGGAATGGTACATAGATGTATGGACTCACTGATGGAAATTCAGAGTCTCTGTGGTACAAGTATGTTGCATTGATCATAAATCTATATAGAAGCACTACCGAGGCTTCTGAACACTTTCTCCAACGCAACCCGGAAATAAAAAGGGACATAAACCTGCTTAGGTCCCTCGAATAGACTCATCAATGTGCTAGAGTTAGGTGACATCCAGGATCTTCGACCAAATACTACACAGACCAAACCCTATACAAATCTCAACGGTGTGATGATGTAGTTGGAGTTGAGCATGTTAGAAACAACCATCTCGAGAGGCACTAAGGACTCCTCTCAGGTGGTCCAAGGAAATCATCAATGAGGTTAATGAAACCAAGATATAGGGACCTCTAGGTCTATCCTATAAAATATTTGTGTTGTCATGGATAGAGGGAGACCTGCCCCTAGTCAAGGAAATGACGTTTCCTTGACCGAAAGCATGAGGGAGATAACCGAAAGATGTGAGACAATCTACGGACTGACCCACTGAATGGGGGGTGGGGAAGGTGAAGGGAAAGAGTTGAAAAGGGGCAGGGGGGGTGTAGTATACTCAAACTTCCTTTTTTTAGAGTATGACGGTAGGGCGTACCAGGATGCGAATGAAACTGCTTATGGGAATGGGATCAGAGCTGTAATACCGGGAATGTCACTACAGATGGAAAATAGTTGGGGGAGGTGGACACTTTTGATATTGATGGGATCCAAGGAAGACACATTACAGAGTACTCTGAACAAAAGAGACCCAAAGTGGGAATGCTGCCAAACTATTTTCTATGGGATGGTGTCTAGAGACACCATTGTGGTACGATATCATGGATTTTTGGCGAGCCCAAGAAAGTAAATGCTCAATGGTGCTTTCAATTTTAGAGATTCTGAAAGCATGAAGAAGACTCCAGTGGGGGCTCTTTTTCTTTGGTAGTCTCCTATACCTGAAAAAGGATAAAAGTATACATAGGAGAGCTCGCCCATCCTTTGGGGGATGAGAGACTTCTTTACCATTGGTATTCCAATCAGGCCAGAAAAGGTTAAACATATACTGACTGGATGGTCATTCAGATACTTTTATGATCATGAACGAAACCAAGTTTGCTCGAAAATCTTTTCTTGATGAGAAGGCTTGAAAAGAGCTTAACGACAACCCATGGTGAGATTTTTCGTAAAGTGCAGCCCCTCTGCCCGAGAAAGCATAAAAGTATGCAAAGGGGAACGGTCTTGGCTTGAATATGTCAAGGTGGTCCTTTTCATTTGATGGTCTACCTAGTCCATGAAAGGAGGTAAACGAGATGATGTAGACGCCCTTTCCTATATTTTAGCAAGTGGGACAGGAAGCAGTTGCGCTCAGCAATATTTTCATTCTTTTAGGAGTCAGAAAAGAGCTTAAAGGAAACTCTAGTATGGTCCACCAATTGCGGTGGCACAGGCGGTACCCCATGTCGGGACGGTGGATAGCGGTCCAAAGGTCATCTACGTAGTATGGATGGAGCATATGGCTCTCAAACATACTAATACATGCAGGAGATAGATTGCGACAGAGGCACGTAAACCGATTTGGCTCTCAGACAGAGGTTAGGAGAGTCGTGTGTGAATTGTGGTGGATGGACTTGACTACATGTGATGTGAGTGCAAATCTGGAGGCAGTTATATGCCAAATACATGTAAGGGAAATAATTCATTTTTTGGACAATGGTCCAAAGATACACATAAGGTGCGGTGGATGAAGTAGACAGCTATATGTTACAAAAATAAAAATGATGTTCCTTAACAGGTGGTGGCCCGAGAACCCGCATGAGTAGCGGTAGGAAAGTGTGATGCTAGTACAAGTCCATAGACACTTGCATCACCATGATGTGGCTCGTAAATTGAGGTAAATTCCAGGAATCGGTCCTAAAATTTGTTTGGTAAACGTTAGATAATTGTCTCATAAGGAGATAGAGGACAAAATTCTGAGACCAGTGGCATGAACGGCGTCTCAAACGGACTCCGTATGGTCCTGTTATGTCGAATGGGAGAAATTAGGTCAAATAGGGCCCATATAAGTGTGGGGACCACTTTGTGAGGTGTCATTGTCACTGTTCACTATGCAGTTGTAGAGGTGGGCCCTAAATTTTCATTTGCTGATTTATTCTATTCCACCTGATGGTTTTGAGTTCCATGACTTGCAGGTAAGAGATCTCACTAAATCTCTTCTTTTTGGTGGTTTACATTCTGCATTTGGTCACCCAGAGGTGCTCCTTGAGCCTGCTAGAGTTGCATGGAGCCAATTTGCACCTTTTGAGGGAAAAATAGCAACCTAGTTGCACCTGTGGGGCATTTTTGAGCAACCTGGTCGCTCATTTTTCCCAAATAGGTGCGACTTGGCCTCTAGGTGTTGTTTTTTTATGAGAGCAGTGGCTGACATTTGTGTTTCACTTGTACAAGATGGATGAGATTAAGTGGTAGGAGAGAGACTATAAAGACCTCCAGGAGACATAATTGTGGGATGGGAATGTGCATGATACATTGGCCCATTGTGGTTTACTGAAGTTCATGAGGATACCCCTCATGAAGAGCTTGTGTTTGCTGCTGCAAACACTGGTGAGATTTTGGGATGTTGAAGAGGAGGTCTTCCTCTTCCAGGGACAGCGTATTGAGATTATGCTAATGAATGTGTATGTCCTGACTGGGCTCCCTATGTTGGTAATTGTTGGTGATTTGGCACTGGTGCTGTCTCACGGGGAGACATTGGAGGAGCTATGTGATAGGCACTGTTACGCTACGACATATGTGCATGGTTCTCACATCTTGATGTGTGACATTGCAGACCTGTCGACACGGGTAGTGGTGACATTATAGATGCGTATCTTGGGTTCCACAGGGAGCCACAAGATATCTGGAGGGAAGCTTCAGTTGGCAGAGCATGCTATGGGGGGCATGTACTATGGGTGGGCCCAGATGTATCTTCAGGATGTTTAGTGTCAGATGAACAAGTCGAAGGCATTTGGAGTAGGATTTTGTTTTGGATCCTTTTTGTGTGCTTTCTTTTTTGAGAAAGTACCTACACTACGTCTGCACCAGGCCGTGCACTAAGCCGCGAATGTACATATGGTGCCAGATGATGATACTAGAGAGTGGAGATAGAGTGGGCCACTTCTTTACTGAGGAGATGTTAGATCAGTGGCGTCAGCTTCCAGTGGTGATTGAGGAGTACCCATATGTGGGTATCAACTATCATGGGGACCCCGATATGCCTCGAACTATAGGCTAGGCATGGGGACCATCTAGTATATAGATGTTTTTATGTTCATATTTATACATAGTGTAGTTGAGCTAGTTGTATGTTGTATGTTGATGTGTGTGGACTAATGGTTTCCTTTTATGTATGCGGATATTGGTCCTCGTCCACCGCCCGGATATCAGAGGCGAGTGGTTGGTATGGCACCTATGGCAGTCCCTGTGGGGAACCCTCATAGGCGATGGTGGGAGTTGGATGGATTTGTGCCTCATCTAGAGCGGCTTGCTTCTGGAGTCTCTGATGATGGCTGGCAGCATTTGAACAATGATGTGATTGCTTACATTCATAGTTTTCCTCTAGATTGGACCTCTATGATGAGGAGGATGGCTATGTCCTATGAGTACTTCCGTCGAGCGGCAAGAGGTGATATTCCTATAGAGGATGAGTCTTCTGAGGAGGATGATGATACTGAGCCAGATGATGAGTCTGAGTTATATTAGCAGCCTAGTGGGGCTGTCCCTAGTGTGTTGGTGCACTTAGGATTTTTTGTGTCGCTATGTATATTCAGCTAAGAAAGCATATGTGGCTTCTCATTTTGTACTTGACATATTAATTTGGACATGCGACTTATCTATTTATATATATATTTTTTATGCACGTGGATGCACTTTTATGGTTTTATATGTGAGTCTTTTTATGATGATGTGAGATGCAAATGTCTAAATGATGTATTGTTACACTTGTGTGTGTATTTTTTAGATATGATTATGCATGATGTTATGGTTGTATGTTTCCTATATGCGATTATGAATGTGCCAGTTTAGAATTTCATTAGCCATTTGATATGCTACACTATTGAGGTTTCTAGGAACATGTGTGAATGTAATGGACTCAAATGTTCTAACCATCCATTTAGTGCGCAAGAATTTTCTAAAGAGGCAGGGATCACGTACCCGATAGTAGTTGTTCAACTAAGAAACAAGCAGCTGGGAGTCTAAGAAGACATCGAGATGGTGAATGCCTAACTAGAGAGTGGCAGACAAGAGGCCATTGACACCATCGTACTCAACATGGTTGTTGGTTGCACTACCCACGCATATTCTATCGATATGTATCAACTCGTGAGACGGGGAGTAGATGACCCATGCAGCCGAGGAAAGGTTCAGAGACCATCTGCTTGCTCCATCAGTAAATCCCATATACCATTCTGAGGTAGGATCTATCTGGAGCAATGAGGGGAAATAATACATAAGACTCATTTTTGAAAAAATGTGTAAAACAAAAAAGGGACAGACTATAATACAAGTTGTAGTATCATCACTCAAACAAGTGACATTAGAGGGAAAGCTATTTGGACTTTCAGGGGATCAGCAATCATTCTTTTGTGTGACATGATGAACCCTAGGAAATGGCCTGTTGGGACATGGAAAACACACTTGAAATGGTCAAGCAGGTTTCGTACTTGCGACATCGTAGGAAGACTTGTCGTAAGTCATCTATGTGTTGTGCTTGTTTTTTTTACCGTGCGATGAGGTTGTCAAGACAAACCAACATGATGTGAATGAGGTCGTAGAAATAGTGTTTCATGGCCATGCTGGAAGGTGGCGCCAACATTTTTCAGGCCAAAGGGCATGACTCGATATGAGAATGTGCCCCACGGGGTTGTGAACGTAGTCTTGTAATGGTGTTCTTTCCATATCTGGAATTGGTTATATCAGAAAAATCTTTCCATGAAGGAAAAGGCCTCATGTCTAGCGCATGCATCGATAATCTGATCGATGAAGGGTGTTGGGAAGTTGTCTTTGGGACATGCCCCATTGAGATCGCGGAAGTCTGTGCAAACACAGATGGTACCCTATTTTTTATTCAAGGGAACAGGATTAGAAACCCAAGTGGTGTAGGAAATGAAGTAGATGAAGTCAGCTATGCACAGCTTCTCTATCTTGGTTTTGACTGCAGCCACTTTGGAAGGATGGATGGGCCATTTCTTTTGACGTACGGGGGCCACATCGGGCCATGTGTCGATGTGGTGTTCCATGATGGATGGATCCAAGACGGGCATTTCAGTGTAAGACCAGGCACATATGTCACAGAATTCTTGGAAGAGAGCTTTATAGGCAGCGACTTCTTGCGAGGAACAGGATGCCCCCAGCATGATTTCTTCAACAACCTCGGGATTGGTTGATATTTTGATTTTGATGGTTGGTGAGATGTTGTCCATGTTCCCTTCTTTGAATGCATCTAGTGTCAGGATGGGGTTCTTGAACCAGTCAACTTTCCCATGAATGAAATCTTTGGTTTCCACAGAAAACTGGTCGGACTGCGACACAAGTTCTTCAGGGAGGAAGAACGAGTGATGGTGCATGTTGTCCCATGGGTATTTTGGGGCAATGAAGGCTTCAAGTATCTCCTCATCATTGTGGAAGCAATGAAGAGACAGGTCTGATGGACCATCGTTGGAGGTGGAGATGAGCGGGTCAGTTGAACTAGACATCATGTAAATGGACATGGTGTCTTAAGAAGGAGGTAGGGGGTGAACTTCTTCGATCAGGGTGATCTCAGATTCAAGGGAATGTTGATGGAGGTCATCTAAATCCATTCAAAATTCAAGAGAGTTTTGGCAATGGTGAGAATAGTGTCCATACAAATCGCAGAGGGTGCAAGCATGGTTTGTTCTCAGTGACTTGTTTCTTACTGTTGGCGCACTTGGAAGCTCAACCACATGGAGGTTTTTGTTTGTATCCATGGCATCCAAATGTGCATGGATCATTGGGATCTCAGGGCAGTTCTAAGTTGGATGGCCCCATTGCTCACAAATGGCACAAGGTGGGATCTGCTGAGGTTCTATAGTATCTTTTGCATTCTTGCTCCTAGCCCTTTTTGGGTGGGGCGGTGTGGGTGTGGGTGTGGTGTTTGGTTTTTACGGGCCGGGTGGAGGATGGGACTCAATCGCAATAGGTTGCATTGGGGTTAAGACTACCTCAGGAACTGATAGTTGAGCTGGTGGATCAAGATACCACATGGAAATTCCCAATGTAAACTTGGGTAGGTTTAGGGTGGCCATTACTGGCTTGCTCATGACACCAGGTGGGGGAAAGAGAAACGGAATTGTATGTACTAGAGAGGATCCCAGATAAGTACCTAATGGTTGTATGTGGGGGTGAGGTTGTGGTTGCGGCTGCGCCTAATGCTGCGGCTACAGATGATGATGTGGTTGCTGTTGATGTTGCAGCTGTAGACGATGTTGTGGTTGCGGTTGGGGCTGTGGCTACGGTTGTTGTTTAGGTGCAGCGGTGCTAGATGAGAGCATGCACAAGTCCACAATCTCATTTGTTGTTGGTGGTGGTGACACTAAGGGTAAAGGAGCCATCATGGTTGTATTGAAAAACAACCCAAGGCCCACATTCAACAATGGGGAGGGTTGTATGTTTTCAACCATGGTGTTGACCGCAGGGATAACATTCACGTGTGTGGTCATCCCTTGCAGATCAATGGTGTTGATCGTAGGGATAGCGTTGGCGGGTACTGTTAGCCCTTGTGGATCATGATAAGTAAGCTCGTCAACCGTCATGATTTTACCTTCGTGGGGGAACATCATGAGATGGAAGATAGTTGATGTGACAGCTCTCATGGCATACATATAACTTCTTCCAAGGAGAAGGTTATAGTCCAATTAAGCATTGACAACTTCTCTGTCAATCAGAACTGTCTTCCGGCTAATGTGATGGGGACGTGGGGAAGGATTCCTTGGGATTTAGTAGGATTTCCATCATAAGCCCGCAGATTTGTGGAGGATGGTTGCAGGATTGGGGATCCAAGTTTTTTCCAAACTAGGGTAGACATAACGCACGTGGATGCCCCCTCATCCACCATGCATTGGTGCGCAACCAAATTCTGGATAGACACCAGGATTTGAAAGGCAATGATTGATGGCATCCGTGGTTCTCCATTCTCCGTGTTGAATGTGATAAGTTTGGATTCAGAGGGTGTGACAGAGATCGGCGCCCTGAGGTCACTTTTCAGAAGTTCCTGCTTCCTTTGGGTATTTTGCCACCGTAATGGTTTGATATAGGTGTTGGATTTTCACCTGATGGTTTGTAAATTTGGGAGAGTGAGTCCTAATTATTCTAGTCATTGAAATGCTTTTGATACATCTTGACTGATTGGACGAACTGCAGCCAAGTGTAGAGCATACACACCGGAGTCTTGTCAATTTTAGTAAATTTTAAAATGGGTGTTCTTGTTAAAAAGAAAACCCTCCAGGAACCTCTTTCGATCCAAGTGGATCTCAATTGGGGAATCAAGGAGGGGTTAATTTTATAATAGCTGAAGAAACAAATGATGAAAAGGAAAACACGGATACACAATTCCAGTTTTCTAATTAGTCCTACCACGCATCTCTTTCCCCTTTCGGTTCAATAGGGAAGTCGTGGGGTAAGTATTAAGATTACTTTGAAATATCAAATATGGAATATGAAATTGATAATGAATCAAAGTATACTACCTTGCATATTAGAGCTACGCTATTTTGAAAAGATATGAACAAAAAGTAAAAAATTGACACCGACACAAATCCCCCCACGGGGGATGGTGAATAGGCTCGAAAGAGCCTATTCCAAAGGACCTTTTATTTTTATTAGCAGCAATTTACAATATCAGCAAATTAAAATTGATGCACTTTGGTCCTTGTTATCTGGGATCCAAAGGCTTACAACAAGCTTGTAACAAGCTAGAATTAAACAAGGTGGTGGGGGAAGCTTCCGGGAAGCTCCGATTCGTCCAAGAGTGGAATTTTGGCATATTCTCCTTCTCTTTTTTGTTGGACCTGCTAAAAAACAGCGAGAAATAAAAATCAAATGTGCCCAAACACACTTTGAAAGTGTTTTGGGTTACTACACTAGTTACAAAAAAAAACTTAAGTAAAATTTTGTTAAGTTGGGGTAATCTAGTTTTGCAAAAAGGAACCAAGGAAAGAAAGATTTCCTTGGGATATTGGCTTGCTGTTTGGGAAGCCAATAAGATGTGCACTTTTATTGCAAAATATGAAACTTTAAAGTACAACAAAGGAAACTACCTTAAAAGAAAGCTACAAATTTTCATTAAAATGCTTGCAAAAAGAGGATAATTTCGGCTAGATCTCTTAAAATACAACTTTATATGCAAAATGAAACTGAGATCTAAACTTAAGAAAGGATATTACTATGTAGATATATATGTAATTTTCTTAATGAGACAGATCTAAGCAATAAGACGCTTTTAAAGTAACCAATTTGAAGAGAAATTAAGATTTTGAAGGAGGAAGAGAGAGAAAGAGTGTTTGAAGCCTTGAAGATCCACAGTGGAGCTTTTAGGTGGAATGTCAAGGGACTATGCCTTTGGAAGGTTTTGAAGAGAGTGAAGAAGCAAAATAGATCAGCATCCTCTCCAATCTAGGAACCTACAGCTCAGCTGAAATCAAAAAGCTTGACGAAAAACGTGTGAGATCCGATTAGTACATACAGAGATTCAGAATAACATGCATATAAGCTTATAGAACATGTTGAATCTAGATCTCTAAACATGCATCAAAGGAAAGAGATGGCCAATAAACTTATTGAAAATCACCTTTCCTATCAAGATTATAATAAGCTTATTATCAATCGAAACAATGGATCTACAAGCAATTAGCAAATCATGAACTCAGATATAGGTTACCTCAGTAAAACAGTGGCAATGATCATCCACACATACAATGGCACAACACCTTCTTTCCTCCAAAGCTTCTCTTTATTCCAAATGAACAATAAAAATAGTATAATAGCAGTAGCACCTCAATCCTAGTTCTAACTTGCTTGGAAGAGGCTGTTGTGCTTGGATATATACAAAAACTAGGAGATCCATCCTAGGGGGGCGCAAATCCCAAGGAGATAGATCAAATCAGCTGATGGAGAGTCAATCAATGCCTGATCTATGTCTAACTGAGCGAGGTCTAAGTCTCAATGAGTGAAAATGTCAATCGGGGGGCTAATCTGACTGACACCTCAACCTGTTGACTGAAGCATCCACCAAAACTCATCCAGAAGAGCCAAAACGTGTGGAGGAGAGAGGGAGGGAAAAATTCCCCATAAAGGATGCTGAATATCAACTCTGGATCTGATTTGATCACGTCCTTCAGTCAAGGATTTGTCAGATCCAGTCAATCTGGTTTAAATCTGACTGATTTCAATCAAATCGGCTGAGAATCCACTGATCTATGATTTTGGATTTGCTCCATTATTCATAAATTTATTAATTAAAATAATCAATAATTGATTTTTGGGGCTTTCAGACCTGAGTGATGGAAAATCACTCAAAAATAGGAAATAGTGGGTCCATGGGTTTACATGGTGCTCTTAGCTTGAAAATGAGCACCTACATGACTAAAACTGATTATTTGGCCCACGTTTATTAAAAAATCAATTTTTCCAATTAAACTATTAAAAGATAGCCTAAGTTTTGGAAAAATTAAATTTTAATAAAAAACACTGAAAAAACTAAAAAATTGAAAAATTGAAAAAACCTAGGGGGACTTAGACATGTTCATATGACTCGACCATGATGTCTATCATGTTTATATATTGACACATAGACTCTAATAACCTCAATAGGCCTAAATTCCAAGCCGACCACCCCAACTTTGGAGGTATGGAGTGAAAAACTCAGAAGTTATTAGTCGTTTATTCAACAACCAATAATAACCAAGGGAAAAAACACCTTGGGCTAATCGGATTGACAAATAAAGTCTAAGAGACCAAGTCTTTTACAGACACTATCATGCTAGAACATTTATTACAATTCCCCCATGGGGTATGAACATGTCATATAGTACAACAAGTGCTTCCCATAAGTACTTCCAAAGGTCTTCTGAAGTTCGAACAAGTTATCCTTGTCCGGTTCACCAGGCTCACTTGATGAAAAACCACTAAGTACAACTTAAGTGGTAACATGGTGGACACCTATTTCTGTCATGGGAGGTTCCCCCGGAGCATTGGGATTGGGTTGGGGAGGGGGTGAGGTTTCCACCAATCCTTGGACCGATAATGGGTTTTGAAGCACCATAGGAGGAGGTCCTTGTGGTGTCGGGTTGGGTTGGGCTTGGTCCATTGTGTTGGTGGCATGTTGAACCTCATTCCTAGTGGCCTGCTTAGTGTGACCCATGAAGGGACACTCAAATTTGTAGTGCCCATAGACCTCACAGAGTGTGCATGGTTGGTTTGTATGCAACGGGGTGTTGCATCTCAGTGCATTTGGTCGTGGAGGATTTTGGGCTAGCCGGTTTGTCGCGACATTGTTGGGAGGGTTTGGTTGTTTACCACCTCCTTGTAGTTGATTGTTACCTTGGTTCTGAGGTTAGTTATTCCTAGCTTGCCCTTGTTGATTGTTTGGGGCTGGCTGGTTGGGATGGTTTTGTTGTGCAAACACTTGTCCCAACGAAGCAGGTGGAGCAGGGGCAGGGGCTTGAACCGCTTGCAATGGTGGTAAGTAGTAGATTTGGGTGGATGGCGGTGCCACAAATGTGGGAATTTTCCCTATGTATTTTTGTGTTGTCCAAGCCAAGGCCTAAGCCTGCTGCGGTGGTGCAGTTTGTGCATAAGAAGTTGTGGCTCCGGACTAGGACATCATTCTTACATAGTCCAAAGTTTGGTTTTGGTAGGCAAAACTAGCAGTGTTGCATGGTTGTGGTGGTACTGCAAGTGGTATTGGATGGTGTTTTGGTTGGTGAGAGACCGAGCCTATGATTCCATCTACAGCATGGGATGCCCCCGGTGCATCCCGATGGGAAGTTCCTGCATGGGGAGCGTCTAGGATGACAGTGTAATGGTACCCAGACTGTGCATAAATCAGATCAAACTGCTGGGCTTTCAAGATGGCTTCCTCTTTGGATTGGGGATGTTTGAATGTGACGTCCTTTGATATAGGTGGGAGAAAGGTTTTGAGAAACCAATCTAGGAAGATCCTGTCATCAAGTTGGATATTACACAAACTATGGCCTCACCGCCACTCATGGATGTGGTTGGTTATGTGAGTCGCGGTGTTCTAGGGGAAAGATAACAAGATCTCCACCCTTTCATCATATCTGACGGGGATTTGGAAACATTGTAGGAACATGAAAGCCAGGGAGTTGAAATCTAGGTACTTAGCTTGTGGTAGCTCAATGTAGCATTTGGCTGCAGCACCTGTGAGGGTGCATTGGAATAGTATTAGCCTGATTGAATCATCTACGATGTTGTTTGATGAGCACCATAGATGAAACGTCATGATGTGGTTTTGGGGGCACTCCCTTGCCTTCCCTTCAAACTTGGGAATATTTGAGGGGAATTTGGTTGGCATGGGAGGCCAAAAAGTTTGATGGCGGATGGGGTCATTTGTTAACCGAGCCAAATCAGTCAAGTTGAGACATGCCATGAAAGGAAGGTTTGACCCCAAGTTGATGTGAGATGGGGTAGCCGTGGTGGTAGGATTTGCAGGTGCATAATGCACCTGCATGGTTGGGGGTAATTGTGGGTGGGCCAGTGCCCCCAAGTGTGTTGGGAGGGATAGTTTGGGTGGAAGGGCCACTGCCTCCATGTATGATAGGAGGGGCAATGTATGTGGAAGTTCCACTTCCCTCAAGTGTTGTAGGTGGGACAGCTTGGCTGGTCACTGTGGTGGCAGTTGAATTATCACAGTTTGCATAACTATGCTGGGGCCACCTGCAGGGTTGTTGGTGATAGTATGTGGTGTGGAAATGGGTCCACTAGCAATTGTTATGCCAGAAAATTGGTCCAAGTTTGCACCATCCATGGGGCTTGATGGTGCAATGTGCAGGTCTGGTTCAGAATGATATGGGTCTGAATCTGAATCAGAGGCTGTGTGGCCTTCTAATGGTGTGAGAGGTCATCAAGAATGGTCTCAACAAAGTTGGTTCAATGACCCAAATTGTGGTGGTTCGCCTCTTAGGCATGAGGAAGAGCGTGAGGGATCAATTCTATTAGATTTGTGTATCAAACTGGTGGAAATGATTTTTTGGACCCCAGTTTCAATGGCGTCCTATTGGCTGTATGTAACACCCAAGTTTTGACCCCGATGCATTAAATATACATGATACATATGTTGTAAATAATCCTGGTGAGGAGCTAAAGGCAAAGGCCCCACTATCGATTTGGTTATGTTATGTTTCATATTGAAATGGTCACCGATGGTATATCGGGACATACGGCATATATTAAATTGAGGCATCATGTAAATGTGCATCTTTAATTAAATAACCCAACCAACTATGTTCACTGCAACCAAATTGAGAAGGGGCATGATTTCCTAAGGTTAAGGGGGGGATTGCTAAACCTGGACCCCATGGGGAAAATCCATGTGTCAAACCTCAAACCCATGTTTAGTTGAGGTTGTTAATGCTGGGTAGGGGTGGGTGGAAGGCTTGCCCCCATGCGCCTCCACAGCTGGCTCAGTCACGTGTGGGCTGGGAGTGGTTCCCTCATGCACCGTTTGGGATGCTAACAGTCTGTCCACTCTCTCGAATCATGGGCTATTCGTTTCCTCATGCAGAGTAGAGATAAAACAATTTACAATCCTTGTGTTAGGGTTCGCCTTCTCTCTCTCATGCCAATTGCAGATCTGTGGTTGTGTTCCTTCCATTCACATAGAGAACTGATTTTTCCCTTGGCATGATCGGACTGCGTATTGTCTCGTCCTTCCTCTGGAGATCGTAGCTGTGTTTTAATTATTGATCCTTGACTGTAGTTTTCTCCACGTCAGGATTGGTTATGTTTTCGCTTCTTCTTTTTTTATGGTGGTATCGGTTGAAGATTGTCATGAGTACCTACGTTCTGGTCGACTGTGTTTTTTCCTTTTGACCCCAATGCATTAAATATACATGATACATATGTTGTAAATAATCATGGTGAGGAGCTAAAGGAAAAGACCCCACCATCGATTTGGTTATGTTATGTTTCAGATTGAAATGATCACCGATGGTATATCGGGACATATAGCATATATTAAATTGTGACATCATGTAAATGTGCATCCTTAATTAAATAACCCAACCAGCTATGTTCACTACAACCAAATTGAGAGGGGGCATGATTTCCTAAGGTTAAGGGGTGTATTTCTAAACCTATACCCCATGGGGAAAAGCCATGTGTCAAACCTAAAACCCCTGTTTAGTTGAGGCAGTTAATGTTGGGTAGGGGTGGGTGGCAGGATTTCCCCCACACGCCTCCGCAGTTGGCTCAGTCACGCGCAGGCTGGGAGTGGTTCCCTCATGCATTGTTTGGGATGCTGACGGTCTATCCACTCTCTCGGATCGTGGGCTGTCTGTTTCCTCATGCAGAGCGGAGATAAAAAAATTTACAATCCTTGTGTTGGGGTTCACCTTCCCTCTCTCATGTCGATTGTCGTTCTGTGGTTGTGTTCCTTCCATTCACATAGAGAACCAATTTTCCCTTGGCATGATCAGATTGTGTATTGTCCCATCCTTCTTCTGGAGATCGTAGCTGTGTTTTTGTTATTGATCCCTGGCTATAGTTTTCTCCATGTCTGGATTGGCTATGTTTTCCCTTTTTATGGTGTTATTGGTTGAAGATTGTCGTGAGTACCTACATTTTGGTCGACTGTGGTTTTCCCCTGTTAAAGCTTGAATAGTTGTTTTACTGCATGCGCGTAGTGGTTTTGTCCTCGGACTGCATCGGAGTGCTGAATGAGGGCCTGATGTGCTAGATAAACCTGGTGGTTTGGGAACCACACAAATAGAGCTAGTGGTCTGGATTTCTTCTCCACAACCCCTGAATAGCACTGGAAGGGAGATCAGGGTCTGAGGGACTGCGTTGCAAGGAAATGACTGATTTCCTTGTGTTGGGTGTGTGTGGGTGTCCTAGAAGCTAGGATGGTTTTGGTGTTGGTGTCCTTAGCTCTTCAATGAGTTCACCAGCTTAGCATTTATCCTTTCCCAGCTCCTGGATGGACTAATAAACCCAACTTTGTTGGCTTGGATGCTCTGTTGTTCACCTGATAAACCCAACTTTGTTAGCTTGGCTGCTCTATTGTTCGCCTGATAAACCCAACTGTGTTGGATTGGCTGAACTATGTACCCTTGTGGTGTTGTTATTCTTGTCTATGTGTGAGCTTGCTAGTTCCTTATTCCTTAGGGAATCATTCCTGGCTTAGGGGTGGCAGTGTTACTGAGAGATTAAACAGCACGCAGCCTATGGTTGGGTGGAACGTTACAGCGACGTAGCTAGTTGTGAAACAAGTTCTCTATAAGATAAGTATTCTTGCCTAACTTGCGTTTGCAATTATATTTACCATTGACAAATGATAATGCACATATTGAATGCTAAACCATATATGAATGCATGTTGTTTTGCTTCCACTATGTATATGAATGATTAATGCTTCGTAATATGTTTTATGTTTTTAAGTATCATGCTTCAACATTATATGTATGTATGTTCTTGTTCATGGGGCTAGATTCCTGGATGATTGATGTATGGTAGCATCCTCTTCACCAGTCGGAGGGTCGGGGACGTTACAGTGTGGTATCAGAGCCAAAGTTGCAGCATGGGCCTGAATGGGCCATGAAAGATCAGATAGCAAAGGTAGGTTACCTTCTTCCCAGCAGAGATCAGAAAATTGTGACAGGAAAATTCACAAAAATTTTCTAAGTGCCAGAATTGTCGGCTCATAGGAAAACTTAGTGACAAGTTCTTCGGATACAACGGAGCACTTAGTGGGAAGGCCATCTGACAAATGGTAATCATAACGAAATTGAGAAATTGAGTTCGTTGCTTGTCATCCCATCGGATAACTTAGTGTGAAGTTCATTCGACACGGCGGAAGTGTTAGTTTGAAGCCCACTTGACGATGAAAGGTTTATGAAAATCTTGAGTGTTAAAATCATCGGCCATCGGAAAATGTTAGAAGTATTCATTGCCGATGAACAATGGAAGGAATTATTGGTTCAAGTGCCACCATTCTGGAAACCTAGTGCACTAATCCTCCAACGGATACAAGTTCCGCTTGCCGATGCCGTGATGGTTGTGTCTCATTCACTGATCGAAAGTTGTTATTTAATTAGTGATGTATAGGGGAAGCTTTCACCGACAAATAGTTAAATGAATTGGGGAAGAATAAGAGATGGTTGAGCCGATGAAGTGGTGGAAATGAAGACTAACAAGAAAAATTTTCTGGAAATTTGTCTAAGTCATAAAATCGTCGGCGATCGGTGATGATTAGTTAATTGCATCACCGATGCCTAGAGGATCAAGTTGCCGACGTGGTGAAAAGTTTGGTGACTACATCGAAAGAAGTTAGATGATATTGTGTCGCCATTGCGGATGGCTAGACAACTATGCTTTCGACGGGTAGAGCCTCCGACCGTCGATGGCACAGAATTTCTGAAAGTTTTCTAAGAAACAGGATCATCGATGATCGAGGGAGAATATCCGTTGACATCGCTGATGAATAGAAGATGGAAGAGCTGATGCGGTGGAAGACAAGGCAAGAAGAAAATTCAAAATTTTCTCTAAGGCATGAGATCATTGGCCATCGGGAAATGTTAGTGGATCAGATCGCCGATCTGAAAAGGTTCAAGGAAGGTGAACTGTAGTTGTAGTTGCTTAGTCAACTATCCATCTGATGCTGCAATGAACAACTTCTTCGACCACCAAGGAATGCCTCACAGAGACCATAGTGACTCTTCTACCCACCATTGTGGCCACATAAAGGACTAATTACTCGATGACAAGTGCATCTGAGTGCCGATGCTGCAAGATAATAGCCGCTCCAACCACCGACAAAGTCATGAGCTGTAGAAGACATAAAAAGACCATGGGCCACCATTGCGGAAGCTGAAATTACTAACCGTCCGATGTGCAGAGCACCCGACCACCAACGCAGCGGTTAGTGTATGTTATCATCGATGAATTTCGAAGCGATAGACGATTATGGACCCGATACGGTGGATGAAGTTAAAGAAATGGATCATCGATAAGACTCGGGACAGTAGGCCACTATGGACCCGATACAGTGGAAGGAAATAAATGAACAACCCGTTGATACAACAGAGAGTTAGCAGGGAAGAGACCCGATTAGAAAGAAATTTTTGAAAAGTATAAGCTCATCCAAAAAATTTTAAGGGTCGGGCCACTGATTGGAAGGAATCAAAGGATTGAAACTCCACCATTGTGGAAGTCTAAAGCACTATCCACATGATGGATAGTAGGCCCGATAGCCAATAGATGACCATGAAAACCATAGTAAGATCACGTTCCACCATTACGGCTGCTCAATGGATTGCGCACCCGATGAACAGTCGATTTTCTCAGCGATGCAGATTGGAAGTTTAGTCGATTTTCCCGCCGACATGCTGAAGAGAAATAAGAAAACAAACCGTCGATGAATTAGGTGTTTTGACCAACAAAGTATCGGAGAGATAGTTGGGAGAAGGTCCGATTGTGACGAAAGGAGATTTGGGTTTTCAAGAGAAATTCTCTGTGATTTTTCAAGCAATTTTCAACTGCCTTTCAGCAGATTTCAGCAAACTGTCAGTGGTCACAGGGCTGAAAGGGAAGAGGAAAAAAAAACTCTATGTTTTAAGCAAAATTGTTGTTTTATGAATTTCCAAAAGAGGAAGGTAAGTAGTTTTGATTTATATTAATGATATGCATCTAACAGTTCTCTACTAACACATTTGAAGAATTATAGACAACTTCCAAGAGCAGAATTCCAAGAAGAATAGTAAAGCAAAAGGCAGTTCGGTCATGAGAACCCATGATGGGTATGATGCTCAGGATTCTTACAAGCATGCAGGAGATTCCATGGGAGAAAATGTTTGTAATGGAAATGATGACATAGATTCTAATGGAAGGATATTCCAGGAGACACCATCCGAGGTTGCAGCCACCATGAGAAGCTTGATTAAAGCCCAGGAAGAGTAGCATCAGTTGAATGCTGCCATGTTGCAGAGTTTAACAGACTTGCAGAGAAAGATAGACTTTGGGAAAGAAGGCGATAAGAGTAGCACTAGGAGAAGGAGAAGGACTTCCAGTGGATCATCTGACTCTAAAGAATCCAGTGGAGATACAAGTCCCTCTTCTCACAAAAGGAAAAGAAGAAGGAACCATAGGGATCACTCTTGAGATGAATTTAGGAAAGCTAAACCTCCTACATTTGATGGTGAGATAAAGACTGAACAAGAGTCTGAAGCTTGTCTTATTGGGATAAATATGTACTTTCAAGTATAGGATTATTTAGGAAACATGACAGCAATAGTTTCCATATTCAATCTAAATGGAAGAGCCTCCATTTGGTGGGAACAATTCAAGCAAGTAAGGAAGATCAGTGAAAGGAAACTAAATTGGAAATAATTCAAGAAGTATTTTAGGCAGAAATACCTCTCTGACAGGTATTATGATGACAAGATCAAGGAGTTCCATGAGCTGAGATTGGGACAGTAGACCATGGATGAATATGCAAACAAGTTCCTGTAATTGGTGAGGTATGTCTAGTACATCAGAGATGAAAAAGTGAAGGTCCAGCAGTTTCTAAGTGGATTTCCTCAGTCTTACAAAGATAGAATTGAGTTTCATGAACCAAGAACTCTTGAAGAATCCATAAGGAAGGCTAAGTATTGCTATGAGCAAAGAAAAGGTAAACCTGATTACCATAAGACATGGAAGGACAAGAAGAATGAGAAGTTTGATCAAAGGAAGAAAAGTTTCAAACCTTCTAGATTCAGGAATCAGTAGAAGCAGCCATCCCAAGCCGCGAGTAATATAGTTTGAGTGACAGGTGGAAAGCCTAAAGAGCCACATCAGAATAAAGGTCCACTCAAATGTTGGAAATGTGAAGGACCCCACTTGCACAGATATTGTCCACTTGAGAATGAAAGTGCAAGGCCAACTTATAACATTCAGGAAGTAGAAACAGTGGATCAAGTAGCAAGAGAAGTCCCTAGAATTTATGCAGCACTGGAGGACCGCCAGGCAGATCACCAATCAATTGTTGTTAAAGTTGCAGGTAATATTGTTGAACAATCTGTTTCTATTTTGATTGACCCTGGTTCTACTCACAGTTATATCACTCCTAGGGTAGTGGAGATTTGTGCTTTTAAGAAGGTCAAGCATAGGAAGCCTTGGTTAGTTCAACTAGCCACTGGAACTAAGAGAAAAGTCAATGAAGTGGTAGAGAAATATCCATTGATCATGAATGGAATGATCACTTGTGCAGATCTAAATGTTCTACCGCTTGTTTCATATGATGTTCTCATTGGAATGGATTGGTTAGAAGCTCACAGAGTGAAGCTTGACTACTATAACAAGACTTTGGAATGCACGGATGAGGAAGGAAATCTAGTAGTTGTGAAAGGTATTCCAAAGGTAATTTTAGTAATACAGGTTTCAGCAATGCAGTTGAAGAAGTTCTGTAGGAAAGGTGGCCAGTTGTATACAGCTCATATTCTGGAACCAACAAGAGATGAAACTCCTAAGTTGAAGGACTATCAAGTCTTACAGGAATTCAAGGATGTGTTTCCTGATGAGATTCCATGGCTTCCTCTAAAGAGGGACATTGATTTCACCATTGAACTTGTGCCAGGAGTAGCACCAGTTTCCAAGACACCCTACAGGATGAGTACACGTGTTGGAGAAGGGCCCTACAGCTACAGGAAAAGTTGCTATATCGGGACAAGAAAGTCAAAGGAAACAGTACTCGAGCGGCCGAGAAGAGAGAGCTCAACCACTGCACTTAAGGTAGCGGCCGAGAAGAGAGATCTCAACCACTGTACTTAAGGCAGCGGTGAAGATAGGAGGGCTCAGCTACCCTCATAAATGGAAAAGGAGCAACGGGCCGAGGTATTGAAGACAAAGAACAGAAGGGGAGCGACCCAGGAAGTGGCGCCCATACCCACGATCGGTGCCAAGAAGCATGGAAGACTGCAAAAAGCTGTGGTGTGACGGAAAGTGGCAGTTCAAAGTACAGATAGGCCGACTGTCACAGTTAAGGTTTTTGGGTTACTGTTGGGAAAGGCCCACAGTGTTGTAACATGGTGAGACCTTCGGGCCACCTATATAAGCATGTATTTTGTATAATGAAAGGTTAGACATCTAGGAATTCAGATAGTTAGACAGCGAGCTAGCTAAGTGTCTCTAGTGTCTCAGTATTGTAAGAGTCAAGCTCTGGTTCTGTTATTGATCCTGTAGTTATCTTACTGTAACCAGCAGCCGGCTCCTTGAGCATGAATGTAACAATCCACAGGGATTGAGAGAGAGAGAGAGGAAGACTATATTGTAAGAGGAAGCAATATGGAAGGAGAAGAGATCTAAGAGAGAAGGGCTCCCAGCTGTGTGTGCGGAGTTTCCCAGAAGATCTCAAGCTGCATAAGAGGTTGCAGCGGAACTGTGTGTACTCGCTCAAGATATAATAAAACATATTTCCTGTGGATGTAACTTCCCCCCTGGAAGTGAACCACGTAAAATATGTGTGTTGTGGGAATGTTTCATGTGATTGTTCTTTACTTATGTGCTATCTGTTATCTGTTATGTGAATGTTGTATATCATTTAGTGAATGTATGTATGCTATCTTCCAGTTTACAGTAACATAGAAGGTTAAGTGCAAGTGAATGTATCAAGTATCCTGTATATGAGTTATCAGTGCTTGATTCATGACAGTTAACAATCACTGTGTTAGATGACCTATGTATATTTAGTTCAGCAAGTTGAGCATAAGTGATGTTAAGTGTATTAGACTGTAGAAGCTAACGAGAAGTTGTTTAACACCTTAATGAGGGATAACTAAGCTATTATAACTGAAGAGAAAACCCTTAGACCTTGCGAGTTGTTGAGCATATTAAGTATTTCCATACGAGATATCGTGGTGTAGAAAGGAGATATCGCACCGTCGGAGGAGCTGCGGTGTGAGATACCGCAGGCTAAGGGTCGAGCGGAAGAGAAGGTCCGTGCATCATATTAGAAGCTGCGATGCGATAAGAGTCAGTCCATAACAGAGACAGCTAAGAAGAGAGAAACAGCTTCGCAGAGAAATCCCGCTGGCTAAGAAGAGATAAGCGGCACTAGGATGCTACAGAACCTGGTTGAGGAAACCTGATTCTTCAGCCAACCCATCCAAGATCACTTCGGGTGAGACTTCAGGCCATTTTTCGGTCTATTGCCGAAAGGGCTAGTGAACTAGGAGTTTTGTTGGTACATTACAGTAAACCCGGGTCTGCCCAGTCATAACCAACAAATGGTTTCGTTGCCGGTTTTGAACAAACTGAAGAGCTAATGTTTTGTTGGCATCCTACTGAAGAAGAACTCAACTACTGGGTTGGGACTAAGGAGAGAGAATTTGCTGAAAAAGAAAACAATATTCCTAGGCTGAGTACAGAGGACTGGTTACAAAAACATATCTTCACAGACCTGCATGAGATATTTTTTTGCAACCTATGCAAATGAGTTGTATGACTGGTTGTCAAAATTGACTGATAAGCATATATTCAAGAAAAAAAGGAACATCGTGTGGACACCGGAGCTGATTCACATCGTGAAGGGCATAGATAACCCCATTTCGCGGGCAGTAGACTTCTGGCTTGCGAGTGTGCTAGAAGGCTTCATCACAAATTTTGCAGTTGATCAAAGAAAGAGTTTCAGCGAAGCAGAGAGGTACTTCTTCAAAGGATACCATGGTAAGTACCTAAACTCTTTACAATTGTCTCTTAAGATGTTATTACATGAAAGAGGAGTACTGGATATATTCTCAGATGAAGAAGTTAAAGTAAGTGGAATGTCACAAGAGTTTGAAAGTGATTTTGATGAAATTGGATGTACACGTAGTGGTAAGAAATATAAAGTAGATTTCAGATCTTCCTTCTTTGAAGACAGTTTAGACAGCACTAGAGAACAGAGTCAAAGTAATAAATAAAGAAAAGGAGGGCGTATCTCTTACCACCCTTACACCCCACAGAAACCGACCGGGACTCAGAATAATCCCACAGGAACTCCATCCAGTAGTTCACACACCGTACATACTACCTCTACATCACCTACATATACACTGCCGAGTGGTAGTAATACAGTGAATCAGCATCCGCCACGTAGAAACAAAATGGGGGATGACATGAAGTTACCTACCTTTAAGGGTATCGGGGCAGAAGACCCAGAACAAAATTGGTTCCTATGTGAAGTTGTATGGACCATTAAAGGGATCCAAAATGATAATACTAAACTTGTCCAGTTGGCCATTACACTTATAGACAGAGCCTTAACATGGTATATGAAGTATACAACAGCGCAGCCCAGAACGCTGGTATAGGTCAGGACCGCCATGATCAAAGAATTTAAGAAACCTAAGTCTAAGTCACAATGCATCACAGAGCTCAAAGACATCAAACAGTTACCTATTGAGTCAGTATGGGACTTTGATCAGAAATTTAAAGCTCTTATAGACCAAGTTAGCTTTGAGTTTGCGCCAGAGCAGCATAAGGAATGGTTCATCGCAGCACTGCTCCCCCATATCAGAATTCCACTGATGCAACAGAGACTCTGTACACAGGATGAAGCATTGGAGATGGAAATGAAACTAGAGGCTTCACCTCTAGTTGAGACTAGTGCAGGTATGACAAGCTTGCAAAACGAGTTAGCTAATCTCACGTTACAGCTACATGAGATTAAAAAAGGAAAAGAGGTTGCACAAGAATTATGGTGCACAAAGTGTAAAGGATAGGGCCATACTAAAGATAACTGTCCAGTATTTGTAGAGTATTTAGCAAGTGGGGCTCCTAACCCCTTAGTACAAAATCAAGGGCCATGGTGTGAACTCTACAGAACAAGAGGACATAGACCCCAGGAATTCCCTTTACTTCAGAAGTATGTACAAACCCCCAAGAACTTATACTGTAACTTATGTAAGTCAGTAGGACATGATGAAAATAACTACAGAGCTTATGATCTCATGGTCGAGAGAAAACATGACTTATACAGAGTCCAGTCAGAGACACCAGGTCCAGCAGCAGGACCACAGCATGAACAGGCTCATGTTGGCCATGGAGGAGGATTCAAAGGATGAGGTCGTGGCAGAGGTTTTGGCCGTTGCCGTGGACTGATTACTTGTTACAATTGTGGAGTTGTAGGACATTTTTCTAGGGACTGTCAGAACCCTACTACAATATGTAAATATTGTAAGTCCTATGATCACATTATAGAAGAATGTCCTATCTTGATAGCCAATATTAGGAACCCTAAGTCAGCAGTACACCAGAATATTCAGCTTATTGCTGCTGACTAGAAAGAACCAAAACCAAGAGTCAATGTTGTGACTCGCAGCGGTGCTTCTAATAGTATGACATTGTAGGATGCTGAAAAAAATACAAGTCTGGAGTGGGTGTGTAAAGCCACTACTAAATCAACACCACTTGACCTGTAGAAGAACAAAGAAATGTTTTCGCAAGCTAAAACTTTCTTTACTGACCCTACACCATCAGGATCGTAGGTATTACCTTGTAGGGGCATACCGCAGCAAACACCTTGTGGCGTTAGTCCTGGGCAGACATTGCAGGCTACCACATCGAGATGGTACAATGAGGATGAGTTGACAGGAAGCGTACAATTATTCCTACGGAGTTGATTGAAACTTGTGATAAATGAGAGAGCCATAGGAGAGCTCCAGTGCATCATAGATCAGTGTCAGCTGTCTTCTTCCATGAGTAGTGCGCAGCGTGCTATTCATAATATTATGGGTCATACAAGAATAGGAAGAGAGATGAGACTCACAGCACAAGTTGGAGAATTTGAAATGGATGAGGTAATCCTAGATTTAGGATCAGAGGTAAATGTTCTGACTAAGCGGACATGGGAACAGATGGGTAGCCCTAAGTTATCCAGATCACCTATCCATCTACGATTAGCTAATCAACAGAGGGTATCACCACTGGGTTGATTACCACAAGTGCCAGTTGATATTGACGGAGTTCGCAGTTTTGCAGACTTTGAAGTTATAGAAATCATTGGTGATAGTAGACCGTACCCAGCTTTACTAGGCATTGATTGGGCAATTGATAACATGGCTGTTATCAATTTAAAGAAAAGATAGATGGCCTTTGAGGATAATCAGATTCAGTTCATTGCACCATTGGATCCTTTTCAGGGTCCTAGATATATTGAACCTATCATAGCAGAGGAAGAGGTACGTAATATGGAGAGCCTCTATTAGATGACTGCTAATCAGAGTGATTATATCAATCCGACCGTGGAAGGAAATATTATTTGGCGATGCAACAGCTCATGCACATCGGATTCGGAGGTTGGTTTAGAAAATTGGAAAAATAGACTTTATGAAGTCTCAGGTCACAGATGTGCATTTATGACTAAGTCACTACGATGGATTGGTGCAGAGGTTAAGGATATTCCATCGTTTGATGGCTTAGCGGATGTCGATGAATTTTTACAGGAGTTTGAGCAGGAAATTCCTCATGAGCAGAGGATGTCAGTTATTGACCTTGCAGTAAGAGCCACACCTGCAAGATGGTGGCATGCACATAAAGAACATATCGCATCATGGGATGATTTTAAGAGGTTAATGGCGATCAGATTCTCTAATAACAAGGAGTGGTTCCAGCAGAAATATACAGGAGAAAGTGACCCCATGTCACATATTAAGAGTTGTGAATAGAATTGGTTAGACATTTCAGAGGATGAATGGGTTCACCTATTCATTCACACTTTAGACACAGTACCAAGGAATTGGTACACTGAGACAGAGTTGCGCAGAGGAACCATTACATGGACACTTATGATAGATAGCTTTGAACTCACTTTCTCTTTTGAATCTAAGTATCCAAGCATTGATCAGGCTCTAGATGTGATAAGGACTAAGATATTTGATGACTATACCCTATCAGTGTCTGCTCAATCTGATTGGGCTATCCAGTTAGAACATGCACTAGAATGTTAAAACTTCACAAAAGAGTCAGGTGATGAGGATGAGAATCCTCACAGTATCAACATTCCAGAGTCAGAAGGGACTCGCGATGTTGATGGACCGAAGCTAGAGATTCCAGCTATCACAGAGCCTATCAAGATTAAAAAGATCAATATTGGCACAGAAACAGAACCAAAGTTTGCCTCTATTGGAGACTGTTGGGATGATGAAATGGTAGGACACATTGCAAATCTGTTGCATGACTATCAAGACTTATTTCCCACTAAGTTTATAGAGATGAAGGGAATAGTAGGAGATTTGGGAGTAATGAGGATACCTTTGAAAGAGGATGCTAGGCTAGTTAAGCAGCTTCCAAACAGATTAAATCCTCATTATAAAGAAAAAGTTAAGGATGAGATTGATAAGATGCTAGCAGCAGGCATCATTAAGCCCGTAGAAGAAAGTGAATGGGTTAGTCCCATGGTTGTGTAGGAAAAGAAAACTAAAGGAGAAATCAAGATTTATGTCGATTTGCACAAACTCAACGACGCATCGCTTCATGACCCATTTCCGACACCTTTCACTAATGAAGTCTTAGACAATGTGGGAGGACAGGAGGTCTATTCCTTCACTAATGGATTTTCAAGCTATCACCAGATAAGAATCCATCCAGAGGATCGATATAATACCACCTTTGCGACAGAATGGGGCTCATTCCAGTATACGGTAATGCCCTTTGGTCTTAAAAATGCACCAGCTATTTTTTTGAGAGTAATAGTTGCTGTCTTTAAGGAATACATCCATAAATTCTTAGAATTCTATTTTGATGATTGGACTGTATTTGGCTTAATCAACAAGCATATAGGATATTTAAGGCTCATGTTGGAGAAATGTAGGCAATATCAGATTTCTCTTAACTTGAAGAAATGTATATTTTGTGCGCCATTTGGTATTTTGTTGGGTCATATTGTTTGCAGACAAGGCTTGATGGTAGATCCTGCAAAGATTGCCATCATTGTAAATCTTCCAGCACCCAACTCAGTCAAGCAATTGAGGATAGTGCTTGGTCATACCGGGTACTATAGAAAATTCATAAAGGGTTATTCAAAGATCACGGTGCCTATGGAAAAGTTGTTAAAGAAAGACATGAAATTCCTATGGAATGAGGAATGCAACAAAGTTTAGACACACTTAAAGAGAAGATGGTTACAACACCCATCTTAGTATTTCCATATTGGAACAAGCCATTTCATGTACATGTGGATGCATTTGGCATCGCACTGGGGATTGTTTTAACACAACCAGGAGAAGGAGGTATCGATCACCCTATCGCATACTCAAGCAGAAAGTTATCTACCGCAGAAAAGAACTACACCACTACATAAAGAGAAGGATTAGCTATGGTGTATGCTCTACATAATTTCAGGCACTACCTGTTGGGTGCCCCATTCAAGATCTTCACTGACCATTCCGCTTTAAAGTACTTGGTCAATAAGCCAATGTTAGGAGGAAGGATATGTAGATGGTTAATCCTATTTCAGGAGTATGATTTTGAAATTATTGTAAAAACAGGGAGATTAAATGCCGGACCTAATCATCTATCGCGAATAGACTCAGGAGAAGAACCAAGTAATCTAGAAGATAATTTTCCATATGCACAATTGTTTTCTATCCATATCGTAGATGAGTATTACGCAGATATTATTCATTTTCTCACTACAGGGTGTGCTCTAGCTGAGTTTACTAAGAAGAAAAAGAAACAGTTGGTTGTTAAAGCAGCAGACTTCACTTTGATCACAAGACATTTATACAAGTTAGGTCTAGATGAAGTCCTACGCAAATGCGTTATGCCGCACGAGAAAGAAGCCATTATCAGAGAATCACATTCAGGTACCGCGGGAGGTCATTTTGCAGGAAAGCTGACTGCGCAGAAAATTTTGACCACGGGATTATGGTGGCCTACTTTGCACAAAGACACTAAGGAGTTTTGCAGATGTTGTGATATCTGCCAAAGGGTAGGAAAACCTTCACAGAGAGATGAAATACCGCTGCGACCACGGATTACGCTGCGGGCATTTGACAAATGGGCTATAGATTTTGTGGGTCCTATCAACCCACCAGGAAAATGAACTAGTGCGAGATACATCATCACAGGAACAAAATACATCACCAGGTGGGCAGAGGCCAAAGCAGTAAGGAATTGTGATGCTGCTACAGCTGCACAGTTCATTTTTGAAAACATCATAAGTAGATTTGGATGTCCAGTAATTTTGATGAGTGATCAAAGCACACACTTTCTGAATCGCACTATTCAAGCCTTGACGGAGGAATTTTAGATACAGCGCCATAAGAGAACTCCCTACCACCCACAAGCTAATGGTACAGTGGAGGTCTTTAACAAGATTCTAGAAAATGCTCTTACTAATATCTGTAATAGTAAAAGAGATGATTGGGACCTCAAGGTTAATGCTATATTATGGGCTTATAGGACTACATGCAAGAAACTTACAGGATACACACCTTTCAGCTTGGTGTATGGAAAAGAGGCTATTATTCCTATAGAATATATTATTCCCAGTTTAAGAATTGCTCAAATTACCAAGATGACTGATACAGATACGGTGAATGAAAGACTAGCGCAGCTGCTTTCCTTAGAAGAAGACAGATTCATTGTAAGATTTCATCAGAAAGTGCAGAAGGCACAAGAAAAAGCTTGGAATTATAGGAACATCAAGAGCAAGAGTTTTCAGATAGGAGACCTAATGCTCCTTTATGACAGCAAGTTTGTTAAGTTTCCAGGAAATTTCAAGATGCATTGGTTGGGGCCATATCAGATTCAGCAAGTTACAGCAGGAGGGGCTGTTTAGCTCAGTAAACTGAACGGGGAGATTCTTCCTACCCTGATTAATGGCAGTAGGCTTAATATTTATAGTGATAACCACTCCACCTCCCATCCCTAACTCAGACAGTTTATGTGTGTGCAGATGTCCAGTGTAGTTGAAAGGAGGCATCGCTCCGATAACTAGTCTACACATAAAAAAATAAAAAAATAAAAAATCCAAGTATGAGGAATCGCAGCAGCAAAGTTTATTTTGCGCAAGTTTTTGAATGTTGCGGAGTTTCACACCAGCACTTTGGTTTGGGATGATGCGGTGTGACATCACAGCGATGTGATGTTCCCTGTGCCACGTGGATGATTTTGAAAAGGGACAGAAGGCTAGTCACTTCGCCTTCTAACAAGAAGTTAATGAAAATATGATAGGTATACGTTTCCCTAGATTTGGAAACAATCCAATGATTTTCCCAGATTTAGTAAATCTTGGTCGAGATTGTCGGTTCCTACAGACAACTTTCGAGGAAAATTTGATCGGATTTCAGAAATTAATGAGGATTGGGACGACGGATGTTGTCTTATCCATGCAATAAATGTCACCAACGGGTCTAGTCTAAGTGACCGTTTCCTTAGAGATTATCACCTTCATTATAAATACACAGATCATTCACACAGAAGGGTTACTTTTACAATTTCTGAGAGCTATAGAGCAATTTGAAGAGTTTTCCCTATGCAGAGATACTCCAGGTACAGAGTGCTAGTTTTCTTCAATTTCGCATCCATTGCCAGTCCAGAGTATTGCACCGAGTGGTGTATGTCTGAGGAGGAACCTTTAGAAGACATTGTGAGACGATTCCAGCGTGGTGGCCTCGTGTCCATTATGACGACACCGCCCAAGGTTGTGAAACTAGGTGCACCACAGGTCATACAGACATCAAGGATGAGGATTCAAGCTCAGATAGTAGAATATTCCAGCCCAGAGCAGGAAGAAGAAGTTCATATGGCAACCACATACATTATGTTTCAAGTCAAGAACGCACCAGAGGTAACCATTCCCAAGGTTGCTAAGTTTCCTGTTCCGCTACCACCGATTGATTCTCGTGTAAAGGAAGATGGAGATATGTTAGGATATGCCCCTGTTCTCAAATTTACAGACTATAACCTTGGAGACAGTAAGACATATCCTCATTTTCAGCCGGACCGGTATCTTATGGTTCAGAGGAACCTGAGGACCAATGCAGATGAGTTTGTTCCTATGGAACATGTCCAAATTCTTGAGCAGTCAGGCTTTCTCAATTTGTTGAGAATACCACATTTTGGATGAGGTGCAGAGGTTCATGCCGTGGTGCGTGTGCTAATTTCTTGTGTACATGGAGGTTACCTCTGGCTAGGTAATAGGATTGATTTGAATATCGATCTGATACACCGCATCACCGGGCTGTCCAAGACCGATAAGGACCCTCAAACACATATATCAGGTAAGAGCAAGGATACTAAGCTACCATCAACCCTAGTTAACAAGTATAAGCTACAGAGAGGAGGTCGGGCTTATGACCTCGCAAGCTTAATAGAAGATACACTCATATTTATATCCATTCTAGTTGCAAGAAGACTGTTAACCAAAGTTCGCTCGAAATAAGTCACAGGATCAATAATTCACCTTGCCATACAAATCACAGAAGGTGAACAATTTAATTGGTGTTTGTTTTTATTAAATATTTTTCTTCAAGATTGTTTGACAGCACAGGATGAGTCAAACCACCACTTCCATTTCTCATGGCTCCTTATATTATGCGCATTCATTGGATGGAAAGAGCCGCCCCATACCCAGTTCCTACAGCTGCGAGGCGGAGACTGCAGAGGTGCGTGGTATGCAAATTTATGGGAGAGTAACAGCCCAGCCAAGAAAAAGATCAATATAATAGTATTTTATGAATACTATAGGCTATTGCAGCGATTCATCCAGGAGATACCATGGATCAACACAGATGTTGTTGACATGTATCATAGTTGGCTTGATTTCATTGCGGACAAGCATACAATCTTTCTGAGGCCAAAAGGATTGAGAACGAATAACTGGGCTACTGGGTCGTTCAGGATGACAGCGCAGAATGTAGAATATGTCATCAAATACTTTGATGAAGAATGGAAGAAGGAATTAGAAGATGCCACAACAGTACCACCAGGTACCAGATAGACAGACCCAGTGGACAAAGGAAAAGACAAAGTGGGGTCCAAGAAGACAGATACAACAGAAGTGCCACCACCAGCACAAAAGAAGAAAGATAGAGCAGAAGTGCCACCACCAGCACAAAATAAGAAAGATACAACAGAAGTTCCACCACAGGCACAAAAGAGGAAAGATGCAGTAGAAATGCCACCAGAGGCATAGAAGAGGAAAAAATCCAAAGCCTCAAAGCCAACTACAGAGACCGCACTAAAAGAGGATGACTATGAACTCATCACAGCAAGATTACAGGAGGTGATGAAGGACTCATTTCAGGCGATGCAGACATCACAGGACAAGCTGTAGACCATGATTGATAAGAAGCTTCTGGAGTTTAAAGCACTCACTGAGAAGAATACCATGATGCAGATTCCGCCAGTCAAGGCGACAGCAGGAGAAATTTCAAGACAATCGATTTCCCGTGAGGAAGTCTTTGAAAAGGATCGCATCAATACAGTGCTGATACCATTAGGGAGCATCTGATTCCCTGCTTTGATGATCAATGTGTAGATACAGGTTAGACAACCTGTCGAGGTTAATCTAGAACAATTCCCTATTGACCAATTACAGATGATCCAATAGCAGATAGCCGCAAAGCTCAAGGATAGAGATCTTGTGACTTATAAACAAAACACTCAACTGAGACAACAGAATGCAGAGCTCACCGCAAGATATCGGACAAAGGTAGAGGAGTTAAGAAAACATGAAGAAAGAGAACAGGATCTAAGTTAGGTGCTACAGAACATCGCACTAGATTTACCCTAGTGTAACATAGAATTTGCCTTGCCTTTAACATATAAAGTTAGAATAATTGCAAATAGAGCAAAGGCTCTGGAAGAGACAGTGGTCAAGATGGAGGAAGACCACAAGGCACAGATTGCTGAGCTTGAGGCTCAACCACTAGGAACACCTGAGGTAGACAAGGAAGCAAGGGCATAGGCCTTTAGACTCACTTCAACATAGATGAAGTGTCGCATAGATGATGCAGCATCATTGCTAGCAGATGTGGCGAAGACATGGTCGGAGCTAGATGAGCTCCTAGAGAGACTGGAATTGCAGCAGAGCATCCAGCAGATAGAGAATGCAACAGCAGCAATGAAAGAAGAATTCAAGAGCTTAGGATCTCTTGCAAAGATGAAGAAGACGATAGAGATGAACCGCTTGCAACAGGAAGCGCAGCGATTGCAAGGAAAAGAGATACAGTTCAATAATATGCTTCAACCATATCAGCAACAAATCGCAGAGCTGGTCGATGTAGTTGAGCAGAAGGTTAAGGAGTTCACTACGATCAAAAGTGAAATTGATAGCCTAGAAGACTCCATCATTAGTCAAGCTATGATTGAAGCGGCACAAGAGTGTGTCGAAGCTATGGACAAAGAAGTCGCAAGACTCAGAGAGAGATTCACAAGGACTTCGCAGGAAGCCAAGGAGAAGCTACAGCAGGAGAAGCCAACTGTTAGTGGCTCAAGGAAGAGCCACAAGTAATTGTTAGGGGACTGTTGGAGCAGGGCCCCGCATCTACAGGAAAAGCTGCTATATCGAGCCAAGAAAGCCAAAGGAAACAGTACCCGAGCGGCCGAGAAGAGAGAGCTCAACCACTGCACTTAAGGCAGCGGCCGAGAAGAGAGAGTTCAACCACTGCACTTAAGGCAGCGGTGAAGATAGGAGGGCTCAGCTACCCTCATAAATGGAAAAGGAGCAATGGGCCGAGGTATTGAAGACAAAGGACAAGAGGGGGGCGACCAAGGAAGCGACACCCATACCCACGATCAGCGCCAGGAAGCATGGAATACTGCAAAAAGATATGGTGTGATAGAAAGCGACAGTTCAAAGTACAGATAGGATGACTGTCACAGTTAGGGTTTTTGGGTTACTGTTGGGAAAGGCCCACAGTGTTGTAACATGGTGAGACCTTCAGGCCACCTATATAAGCATTTATTTTGTATTATGAAAGGTTAGACATATAGGCATTCAGATAGTTAGACAACGAGCTAGCTAAGTGTCTCTAGTGTCTCAGTATTGTAAGAGTCAAGCTCTGGTTCTGTTATTAAGCCTGTAGTTATCTTACTGTAACCAAAAACCGGCTCCTTGAGCATGAATGTAACAATCCACAGGGATTGAGAGAGAGAGAGAGGAATATTTTATTGTAAGAGGAAGCAATATAGAAGGAGAAGATATCTAAGAGAGAAGGGCTCCTGGCTGTGTGCACAGAGTTTCCCAGAAGATATCAAGCTGCATAAGAGGTTGCAGCGGAATTGTGTGTACTCACTCAAGATATAATAAAACACAGTTCCTGTGGATGTAGCTTCCCCCCTGGAAGTGAACCATGTAAAATCCATGTGTTGTGCGACTGTTTCATGTGATTGTGCTTTACTTATGTGCTATCTGTTATCTGTTACATGAATGTTGTATATCAGTTAGTGAATGTATGTATGCTATCTTCCAGTTTACAGTAACATAGAAAGTTAAGTGCAAGTGAATGTATCAAGTGTCCTATATATGAGTTATCAGTGCTTGATTCATGACAGTTAACAATCACTGTGTTAGATGACCTCTGTATATTTAGTTCAGCAAGTTGAGCATAAGTGATGTTAAGTGTGTTAGATTGTAGAAGCTAACGAGAATTTGTTTAACACCTTAATGAGGGATAACTGAGCTATTATACCCAGAGAGAAAACCCTTAGACCTTGTGAGTTGTTGAGCATATTAAGTATTTCCATAGGAGATATCGCGGCATAGAAAGGCGATATCGCACCGTCGGAGGAGCTGCGGTGTGAGATACCGCAGGCTAAGGGTCGAGCGGAAGAAAAGGTCCGCACATCGTCTTAGAAGCTGTGATGCGATAAGAGTCAGTCCATAATAGAGCCAGCTAAGAAGAGAGAAACAGCTTCGCAGAGAAATCCCGCTGGCTAAGAAGAGACAAGCGGCACTAGGATGCTACAGAACCTGGTTGAGGAAACCTGATTCTTCAACCAACCCATCCAATATCACTTCGGGTGAGACTTCAGGCCGTTCTGTGGTCTGTTGCTGAAAGGGCTAGTGAGCTAGGGGTTTTGTTTGTACATTACAGTAAACCCGGGTCTTCCCAGTCATAACCAACAACACCGGAGATGCTAGAAATGAAGATGCAACTGCAAGATTTGTTGGAAAAGAAGTATATTTGACCGAGTGTGTCTCCTTGGGGAGAACCAATTTTGTTTGTGAAGAATAAAGATGGTACACTTAGGTTATGTATTTATTACAGGAAGTTGGACAAGGTTACTATGAAGAATAAATATCCTTTGCCTAGGATTGATGACCTCTTTGATTAAATGAGAGGAGCAAAGGTATTTTCCAAGATTGACTTGAGGTCTAGTTACCATTAGGTGAGAATCAAGGATGAATACATTCATAAGACAGCCTTCAGGACAAGGTATGGGCACTATGAGTTTGTAGTGGTACCATTTGGTCTCAACAATGCACCAGCTACATTTATGTGCCTCATGAACAGTGTCTTCAGCAAGTATTTGGACAAGTTTGTTCTTATTTTCCTTGATGACATTCTTGTTTATTCTAAGAATGAGGAAGAACATGAAACACATTTGAGATTGACATTGCAAGTGCTTAGAGAACATCAACTGTATGCAAAATTGAGCAAGTTTGACTTCTATAGAGATAGAATTAAGTATTTGGGTCACATTATCTCAAAAGAGGGTATATTAGTAGACCCTGAGAAGATTGAATCCATTATGAATTGGCCTACTCCAAGAAATGTGACAGATGTAAGATATTTTATGGGACTTGCAGGATACTATAGGAGATTCATTGAAGGATTTTCCAAGGTTGCACATGCCATCACTTCTTTGCAAAAGAAGGGGATGAAGTTTGAATGGACTTCGAAGTGTGAAGAGAGCTTCCAGTGGTTGAAGAATATTCTCACCAGTGCACCAGTATTGAAAGTTGCAGATCTAGGGAAATATTTTGTGGTATGTACCAATGCATGCCGACAAGGGCTTGGAGGAGTCCTTATGCGGGACAACCACGTGATATGTTATGAGTCAAGAAAGTTGAAGGAGCATGAGAAGAACTATGCCACTCATGACCTCGAGCTTGCAGCCATAGTACATTCCCTCAAGATGTGGAGATATTACTTGATGGGTAGAAGATTTGAACTCAGAATAGACCATTATGGTCTGAAGTATTTGTTTGATTAGCCTACTCTGAATGCTAGGCAAGTGAGATGGCTAGAATTTTTATGTGAGTTTGATTTCAAAATCAAGCACATAAAAGGAAAGGAGAATAAGGTAGCTGATGCACTCAGTAGGAAGGTACAGGAAATGCATGTGGCATCTCTTAGTATTTTCCAATCAGATTTGAGGCAGTAGATTGTTAATCATGTTGCTGGAGATGAATTGTATGAGCAGGTAAAAGACAAATTGCAGCAGAAAAGTCTTGAGAAGAGGTATGAGGGATATAAATTGGAAGAAGATGGACTCCTTACTTATAAAGGTAGAATTTATATTCCAAATGTAGCATATTTGAGGAGATTTGTTATGGACGAAATCCATCAAGCTCCATATTCTGGTCACCCAGGATATCAGAAGACAATTGCTACAGCTAGAAAGCAGTACTTTTGGCCAGGAATGAAAAATGACATGGCTGAATACATTTCAAGGTGCATGAAATGTCAACAAGTAAAGGTTTAACATCAACATCTAGCAGGTTTGTTGCAACCTTTTCCAGTTCTGGAATGGAAATGGGAAGTTATTTCCATGGATTTTATTACAGGATTGCTGATGACTTGGAGACAACTTGATTCCATCATGGTTGTGGTAGACAAGTTGACAAAGGTAGCACATTTTATACCAGTGAAGTCTACGCACAAGACTGATGACATTGCAAAGATCTTCAAGAAGGATATTTTCAAATTGCATGGATTGCGAAAGGCAATAGTTTCTGATAGAGATGTCAAGTTCACTTCCAATTTTTGGAAGGGGTTGTTTGCAGATTTGGGTACAAAGCTAAACTTCAGCACTGCATACCATCCTCAGAAAGATGGGTAGACAAAAATAGATAATCAAGTGCTTGAAGATATGATTCACATGTATGTGATGGAAAAAATGACCAAGTGGGAAGATTACTTACACCTAGTAGAGTTTTCTTACAACAATGGACAGCAGCCATCCTTAGGGATGAGTCCGTATGAAGCTTTGTATGGAAGAAGGTGTAGGACACCAGTGACTTGGGATAACCCAGTGAACAGGGTTGTGCTTGGACTAGAATTGCTCAAGGAAATGGAGCAAGAGGTTGTAAAGATTAGGAAAAATCTAAAAGTAGCACAGGACAGACAGAAAAGCTATGCAGATAAGCATAGGATGAACAGAGAGTTCAGTGTTGGGGATCATGTTTACCTCAGAGTGAAAGCAAAGAAGAGTTCTATTGTAGCTACAACTATTTCCCAGATTTTCTAAAAATTTGGGACCCCCCTTTTTATTTTATCTTACCTAGATTTGTTTTGATTATTGAACTTTGTTTTTCCTCTGCTACAAGTTTGGATGTTTTGAGGTTGATTTGAGGTAAATTTTTACCATTTTCGGAGGTTGAATGACTATCTTTGTGTGTTTGACTTGAACTTGAATTTTTTCTGACTTATGGATAATTTCCTTTTTCCCGTCGAAAGTTATTTGAACAATGAATCGAGGTCGTATTTCTCTACGCAGCTGTCGTTGCAGAAGCTAAACGATGAATGTTTCGACGGTTAGCTCTTATCCTTTCTGATGCCACGGTTTTATTGTTTTAACTTTTGACTTTGTGATATTTTTGTTTTTCTCTCTCGGAATGGTTTATGACTTTTATCAGAAGCCGTAGTCCTTATGTCTTCCACCATTGCGGCTCCTTAGAAGACTAACCATCCAACGTATAGTTGTTCCGTTCGCCGATGATTTGTTCTGATCTTTGCTGAGGTTTTTGATTGATGCGAGACCCTTAGTCCATATGTGATTTCCGCCGTTGCGGCTCTTTTCTGAACTAATCATCTGATGTTGTAGTCATTTCGATGTCCGATGCTACAGTTTTTAGCATTTTATTTCACCGATGATTTATTTTTTGTCGCGGAACCTTTAGTTTGTTTGGTTTCTTCCGTTGTGGCTCCCCTTTGAACTAATTGCCATATCCTTAGTTCGTCCGCTTGCCAATGGAGTTTTCTCGTCGACCTTTTCCACCGAAGTCTAGATATTGGGATGGGGTTATTATTTTATTGTTTACCCTTGTGAACTCGCACTTGTTGTCCCTGTCAAGTCGAACTGTGCATCCGTGCTTAGCTGTCGGGATTTCATTCATTCAAAGTGTTGCTGTGGAACTTTCAGACCATCTCGTCGACTACAACTCATTTTCCAGGTAGGCCAACCATGGTTTCTCCTTCCTCTTGATTTTATGATTTGTTTTGGGAACTAGGGTCTTTCCCTAGTTGGGGTTTCCCACCGTGGTGTAGTTAGATGTCTAGATTGATGAATTTTATCCTTACGGCGTGTCGTATTGGTCAGTTTGACAGTTTTTTAGTGGGGGGGGTTTGTTTTCTTGAGCCTATTTTCAAGCTGTTATGAGAAATCAATTCCTATCCGAAGGTTTAGGTAGTGAGTGCAGAGAAGTGTTACGTTGTCTACACCGGTTTTTATGGGGTTATCTATGGCCATCCGTGGAAGGGAAGTTTCCGTTTTCTTGTCGTTGTGGCTTTACCCTATTTTTCTGGGATGCCGAAGGGTTTGGTTTTCGGTAAAATTGGGATTTTCACGTAGGGCCTTGCTCTCGAAGACTAGCCTTACTGATAGGGTGTTTCGTTTTGGCGAGAAATTGAAATGCAATTTCAGTTTAAATGATGCATATTTCTATCGAGGTCATTTTTAGTTGCAGATGGACTTAGCATTTTTTATACCTAGCTTGCAGAAGTTCTTTTGTTTGTTTTTCTTGACTTTGCATTAATATTCTGATAAGTTTATCTGTTGAGAATATGGAAGAGGTAAATGTTTTATACAGTTTTTCTTCATTCTTAGAACACTGATTAAAATCTCCAATAGCCTAAAAGCATTTTTTGGTTTATGACAGGGCAACTTCTTCAAAGGAGATATGTCTAAAAGGAAAAAGAAGAAGGCTCTTATTACTGAGGGAGAACCAGATGTGGAGGTCATTACTAAGGTGGAATATATCTATGAAGACACTAGAGCTGATACCAGGGTAGATCCAGATTACATGTGGGGTGAGATATATCAGATGATTTCAAATCAGGATGTGCCTGATGCTGGATTCGAAGAGTTGACCATATATGCCAACATAGAGAAGTCAGCCCTTATGAAGGTAGCCACAAGACCTGAGTTGTTCCCATGCTCAGAGGTGATCAGTTAGATTCTGCCTATGGCCAATGTGACCACATGATCTTAGAAAATACTTCCAAATAGGTCTATGCCGCATACAGTCATGTTTATGTCTCACTGGCATATCACTTACCTCCTACTCAAGTATATTTAACTGAAATTTGGCTAAAGGAGATAAATTTGGACCTTGTTGAAACAGTGAAGAGGATGATGATACCTAGGAAGAAATTTCGAACCAGGCCATCAGGAGAGTATGATACAGTCACTTTCAAGACTCCCTACAGGTTTATATAACTGATGCTCAACAGAGTGTTTGGGAGAACTCATGGTAAAAGTTTCAAGTTGGGATGGATTCCCATTATTTTCTATGTGGCCACCCAGGGGACTATGTTCAACTGGGAAAACATTGTGTCTAATAGCCTCTCAGCTTGCATATTTTAAGCTTTGGGAGGGGTGTCCCAGAAGAATTATGAGTTTTATATGAGCTCCATCTTAGTGGACTGTATATTATGTACCCAGCCATTTCCAGCCTTAAGGTACAATTGGGACAGGGATAGAACCCCTGTGCATACTGCATATAAATTATTTTGGGCACACAAATATTATAGTCACTATAAGGAGATATGTGAACATTTCATTATGCCTTTGTATACTTTGATCTTCTTGACAGAGTGCAACTATATGTCCCAGGAGGCATTTAAAGTCATTGAGGAACATGGGAGCTATTATGTGACTGAAGAAGAAATGTACATCAGAATGTATGGTTGCTCTAGGGCACCTTCTATACTACCCTAGTATGCCACTGATTATGTGGTACATAAAGAAGCAGTTATGCAGGTGTATCTTGATGGTGTCAGAAGCTTTTTGTTTGAACATAAGAAGGCAGCCTACCCTGCTATCCCTTTTGGATAGGGAATTATATGTTTACAAATATTAAACAAGCTGTTGAATTTGTACAAGAGTTGGAGCATTTTCATTTTGGGGAGATGAGCTTCCCCAGAAATGACTCCCTAAAGAAGGTTGCAAAGCATTGCAAAGAAGCAAATGTTCATTTTGAATATGAAAATTTCTGGGACAAGGATGAATAAATATTTAGGAATGCAAGGAATAAGACTACATTGAAGAGAAGGTTTAAACATAAAATCACCATTGTGGGCGGTAAGGGAAAGACCGCACAAAAGAAAGTTGAAGAAGAGGAAGCAAAGAAAAGGGAAGAGGATGCTAGGAGGCTAGCATAAGAGGATGAGAGTTGGTTAAAAAATGAAGAAGAAAAAAGAAAGAAAGCTGCAGAGGAAGCAGCAAAGAAAGAAGAAGGAAGATGAAGAGATAAATAAAAAACAAAAGAAGAGTGAAGGTATGATACTGACGGGATCTAAAATAGACCAGCAAACTACTGATCCTATGGACATAGAAGAAGCACAGGATCATACCAATCAGGGGCAGGGACAAGATAATTCTGAGCTTCAAGAACCTGATGCAACCTCTGGTAGTACCCAAGAATAGGATTTTTTTTCAGATTGAATTTAATACCTTTTATGCAGAAAGAGGGAGAGGAGGTCCCTTGATTTAAGCACCATATTTTATGACAAGGAGAAAAAGAGGATTGTCGAAAGGACCGAAACAAAGGTCAAAACAGGAGGACAATCAGGTATGATGATTACTGATACAACTTTGGTGCATGGGATGGATGTAGATCCAAGGTTAACAGGAAGAGATGAAGTGGCATTGACACAAGCCACTGAAGATAATATAGATAGATTGATGACAGATCTGGAACAATCAAAAAAGAATGGAGCTTAGTTAAAGGAAACATTGAATAAGGAAAGATATGAAGGTTACAAACTGAAGAGGAAATTTGAAGACATGCATAATGAAGTGAAGACTTCAAAATCAGAACTTCAAACTCTCCAGGAAAACAAGATGACTTTGAAATTTTCCATGGAAAGAACAGGAAAAGATGCTCAGAATAACCTAGTATAATTGCAGAAGTTACAGCAAGAGTATCAAGTGTTGAAGACAGAGCACAATGACCTCAAAGTATCATATGACACTTTGATTACAGAAAAGGACCAGCTACAGAGCAAATTTGTGGAGTTGGAGACATAGAGGGCTACCATAGAAGAAAGGGAAAAATAATACCAAGTGTAGGAAGCAAGTTTTGAAGGATAGATTGTTGCATTAACAGCATCACTGAAGGATTCCAGTGAACAAAAAACTCATATCCACCCTCTAAAGGAGCATGTCCTAGCCCAACGAATAATAATGCACTAGCTGCAGGTGTCTATTGAAGAAGAAAGATGTAAAATCTTACAGATAGATAGCAGGTTGGAGGAAATTTTAGACACTACCTCATATTTTGTATATAGGTCTCAGGATATTTTGGAAGTCCTGACTGGAAGGATAGTAAGGATAGAAACCAATGAATAAATCCCTGCATATTTACCAGCTAAAGATCAAAATAGTTTAAACCAAGACTACAACTTATTAGAATTTTCAATAACTACTGCAGAGGAATTCAAGAAGACTGTGAAGAAAATAAGAGAAGCCTGTACTGAGTACTGCAGAAGGGTGCTGGTCACCTACAAAAGATTCCAAGTTGTTGCAGAACAAATATTGGATGCATTACCAAGACATGAACTTTTCATAGAACAGTTACAGAGCAGGTACTAGGAGGATGAGCAGAAAATTCCGCAAGTCAGGGACCTAGATGAGCAGATCCTGAAGAATGTAGTAGCTCATTCAGCAGTCAGCATCCATTTACTTGAAGATCAGTTGCGCTTGATCCCAACAAGAATAGATGTGGTTAGGAATCAGGCTGCAAAATATGAGATCAACATTGTTTTCTTGAACCTTCAGATTTTGAAAGCATAGTAGTGGAGGCCCAGGCGTGGAAGAAGTTCTTAAATGATCAAGAAGGGCCCTCTTCTTAAAAAGTGCTCTATTAATTTTTGTTTTTCTTTTTGTAATATATTGCATAATGTATGAGCATTCACTACAGGACGAATTTTGGGATTTGAAACGTTGGGGAAGCCCAAGAGTCACTTGGGGCAGCCCAAAACTTTTGCCTTCTTGTATAAGTATAGGAGAGTTAGAGGGACTAAAGGAATTTTTCCCAATTAGATTTGTGAGAACATGTTGTAAGAAGAACTATTTGCTTTTGCAATAAGAATTACAAGTTTCCCATTGGAGAAATCTTTGTGGAAGGTTTCAAATGTTGTGCAATGGATTTGTTGAATGTGAACTATTTTGTTTTCAGTTGTGTCCATTAACTATGATATCGTTCTAAATCTTTGAACCTATGTTCTTGTATGAATGCTCTCTAGTTTATTCTTTAAAATTTCCACTATGAATAATGAATGCTTTTCATAAACAATGAGCTACCTTGTTTTTCATCTATCTATTAATGTTTATGTGTTTTGAAATAAGTAACAACTATCTATGATTTTTCTTAATGCATGAGCAGAAATACATTACTCATTAATGAATTATAATATTGCTCCCTAGGGATAGGCTAGATAGTTAGTTTTAGTTTCTTGTTGTGCGTGATTTAGATGCGAGTGAGTTAAGACGAGAGGTAAGAACCTGCGCATCACATTGTGACCACTCATTGTATTCTCTATCAATCTACATTTGTTAGATAGGCACTTTCATATCATACTTAAATACAAAAAAAATAAAAATATACACAGTGGACCAGGCCACAACTGGTAAAACCTTTTATTTTTGTTACTTGACTTACGGTAGCCGGACCGTAAACCGGACGGATTCCCCATACCAAACAGTAACGGGCTAGTTGGGAACGTTGACTGGGGAGAATCCTTTGTTGTTCTTGCCTGTGATTTTCAGGCCTCAACAGTTTTTTGTGCTAGAAGTAGGGCCTCTAGTGCATGGCTGGCCGAGGAAACCCATTTTCTCGAGATTATTCCATCGGTGACAGTTTTGAAAGCAGTTTGTTTACCACTCCAATTCTTGAAGAGAAAGGTAAAGAGCATATGTATTATGTTGACAATGAAGTAGTTAATGATTTGAGAAGACATACTAGGGAATATGTAAAGAAGATTGGAGGATTACCAATTATTCTTGTCTTACCCAGAAGAGATTACAAGAAGAAAGACTGTCCTATATTGGAACATGCAGTGTTGGTTGGATATTTCGAAGAACTAGTAGAAACAGCCTTAGAGGAGGTTGTTCATCCTTTGAATCAAGTGGGCCTAAATACACCTTGCGGTTCACCTATTAGTACCCCTATTCATTCACCACCTCATTTTCCACCCAGACTCATGCCAGGCGTAAACACAAATAAGCCACCCAACCCACCGAATCCACCACCTACTTGGAAGTCTAGGTCACCTTTGAACCTTGCACCTCCTTTGCATGACTTACCTCAAGATTTTGAGAAAATGTTGCCCAAATTTGACCCAAGTGAAAATATTTTAGTAGATGATCATTTACAAAGATTTTACTTGGCCATAGAAGGACTAAGGGCTGGAGAACACGAAGATGTAGTTTGCAGACTATTTCCACATACCTTGAAATGAGCAGCAACCTCGTGGTACTTTGTTCTGCCTGCAAACTCAATCACAGACTGGGACACCTTCGAAAGAATATTCAGAAGTAAATATGTAGCCCATAAAACTCATGTAGCTCTAATGAAAGGGTTGTGCGCTTTGAAGAAAGAGAGAAAAGAGAAAGTGCATAGTTTCACCCAAAGGTTTGTTGCTTATCTTAATAATTTTCTGGCAGCTGATAAGCCCTTTGATCAAGTTCTAATTGAATATTATACTTCAGCTTTAGGGCTTGACTTGGCCATGTTTGCCAAGGCAGAAGTCAAACCTACGTTATCAGAGACTTATGAAGAAGATGAGAGAATACAAGCTGAAAAAAAAAGCATAGAAGAATATCCTGAGCAGTCAGGAGACAAAAGTTTTGGTAAGAAATCCTTATTATTGTCCAAGCCTAAGGAGGAGCATTTACATGACTTTGAACGGATGGTGAAGATGATGCAGAATCTATCTAACAAAATAATAGATTTGGAAAAGGAAAAGGAAGCTCAAAAATCATATAAACCATATTATAAAAGGAGAGATGATAACAATCAATCCAAACCTCCCCCACAAAGTCCTGTATCAATGATATTAATGGAGGTAGGTATGGATAACTTTTGCACCTTTCACCAGTAGCCCCATTCTGAAAAAAAATTCCCTTAATGGATCAATTTGATGACATTAGTAATGAATCAGCTATTGGACTCTAAACTGATAGAAGCTGATGAGGAGGAAAAGGGTGATAAATCCACAGAAAAACAAGAGGATGACGCTTTGGTTTTATGGGACTGTGTCTCACTTTTTGATATAGAATATGAAGGTAGGGTGAAACATGAGGAGATATCAGAAATAACTATGACAGCAAGAAGCCAAGGTTTGTTAAGTAAATACAATTCAATACTTCCAAAGATTAATAAATTTCAAGACAACATGAAGAAAATACAAAAGAACAACAAAGATGATAAAATATCTAAACTTACCATTAGCAGTCAAGATCCAAAACAAGTCAACATGCTTGTTAAGCCTATTGAAGACAAAGTGGGTAATGTCAAGGAAAATCTCAAAGCACCTGAAGTACCAGAGGAGGAGTTTCCCACTAATAACCAACATGTAGAAGAAATTGTTGAAGAAAGTGTGGCAGGTAAGACTAGGTTTAAAACCCCACCATTCCTCTTGACTCTTGAGATTTTAAATCATAATGTGCAAAATTGTTTAGTAGACTCAAGGTCATCAGTCAATGTTATGTTGATTGCAGTCTGCAAAAAGATTAATGGGAAACCTAAACCTACCACTTGGGAGGTTACTCAGTTGGACAGGACCAATGTGAAAGTAGTAGGGGAAATGGAGGATGTTCTGATCCGCTTATCTGCAGATAAAAAGATATGTCAGTACATTGATATTGTAGTAGCAGACATACTTGATGGCTATGGACTTTATTTGAATCGAGACTTGTCAGCAAGACTAAATGGGTATTTTGCTTTAGATTGGTCACATTTGTGGCTGCCTCAGAAGGGAAGTCCAAACTAGAATAAAATATTGAGAGAGCCCCACATGAAGCATAATGTTACCCAATTGGAAGAAAAAAATGAGCCAGCGAATTCTATGTTGGGAAATCATCTTATTGAGCTAGACCCAGGAGACTACCATGTAGAAGAAGCCATCATTACATCAGACACCCAGCCCGATATCCTTCGATTTTCACAGGCTGATGAGATTGATTGTAAGATAGTAGATGTAGTTTTTGATTCAAGTACAATAGGATTAGATAATGGTTAGGTCTCTTTCATTTTGCAGACAAGCCTAGCCCCTTAACTTACAAGTTGCCATATTTATAGGGGTAGGCAGAGGACTAACCAGTTAGTGGTTTAGTTCTCAAATTTTGTTTTTCTTGATTTTTATTTCTTGAATTATCCTGTATATAAATAAATTGGTTTGGTTTTTTATTTTGATCTATTTTACTTCTTTTTGTTGTTAGTTTAGATTTTTATTGATTTCAATAAAAAGAGGCAAACTGTTGGTTGCATGGAGAGCATCAAAATTATGGATTAACTAAAATCCTTGATTATAAGACTATGTATTATTGATTTATCTGAAAGAAATTCTTCTAGTTTAATAGTTTTCCTAAATGGCTATGCACACATTGAAGTCCTACTTAATCCTTGTAAATTAAATTAAAGATTAAAAAGTCTAGAATACTATTTCGAGGCTCCATCCATCTCACATTTAAAAATGTCCTAGGGGGTGACAACAAAAGACCCATGAAAAGGAAGCAAGGTAAACATTATATTATATATAAATGATCCCATGTCAAGATTTGAAATCTAAAAGGAAAATAAGAGTCAAAAAACTCCTAAGAAATAAATATGTATCAAAACAAAGTACTGAACCATATAAGTACAAAATTTCCAAAGTTCTTATCCATCCATGAGCTGAAAGTTAAATACATCTCTCACATAAAAGGACACTATGGATAGAGGAGCCTGAATAAAAAATTCAGAAAGAAAGGCATGCAAGAGGACTCATATGAAAAGGACAAAAGTCCAAAAGCACAAAAGGTGCAAAATGGCATGGGAATGAGGAACAAATGAATATTTATGTTTACCATATGTTACAATCCTGTGGTGTCTAGGCTGAAAGCTACCCGAAGGTAGAGGTAAAAATGAAACTCATATTCCTAGCCTCAAAAGAGTTATCTTGACTTTGAAATATTGGTTTCCATTTTCCTAAATTGGACTATAATCAATGGTTAAAAGTACATACAGCTACCATTTGGGAAATCCAAACATCTAGAAGAATTCAACATGTTGGTTTTATTGTCAAACAGTCTGTTACTTAAGGAAGAAATTGTCCAGAGATTTGGGTTCACCAGGTAGTCACCAATTGTTGCATCTGCAACTATTTCCCAGATTTTCTAAAAATTTGGGACCCCCCTTTTTATTTTATCTTGCCTAGATTTGTTTTGATTGCTGAACTTTTTTTTTCCTCTGCTACAAGTTTGGATGTTTTGAGGTTGATTTGAGGTAAATTGTTACCATTTTCGGAGGTTGAATGACTATCTTTGTGTGTTTGACTTGAACTCGAAGTTTTTCTAACTTATGGATAATTTCATTTTTCACTGTCGGAAGTTATTTAAACAATGAATCGGGGCCATAGTTATCTATGCAGCCGCCGTTGCGGAAGCTAAACGATGAATGTTCCGACGGTTAGCTATTATCCTTTCTGATAGCGCGGTTTTATTGTTTTAACTTTTGACTTTGTGATATTTTTTCTTTTCTCTCTTGGAACAGTTTATGACTTTGATCGAAAGTTGTATTCCTTATGTCTTCTGCCATTGCAGCTTATTAGTAGACTAACCATCTGACATATAGTTGTTCCATTTGCCGATGATTTGTTCTGATCTTCGCTAAGGTTTTTGATTGATGCAAGACCCTTAGTCCATATCTGATTTTCGCTATTGCGGCTCTTTTCTGAACTAATCGTCTAATGCTACAGTCATTCTGATGTCTGATGCTGCAATTCTTAGCATTTTATTTCTCCAACGGTTTATTTTTTACTGTGGAACCTTTAGTTTGTTTCGTTTCCTCCGTTGCGGCTCCCCTTTGAACTAATAGCCTGATCCTTAGTTCGTCCGCTTGTCGATGGATTTTTCCCACTAACCTTTTTCATCGAAGTCTATATATTGGGACGGGGTTATTATTTTATTATTTACCCTTGTGAACTCACGCTTTTTGTCCCTGTCAAGTCGAACTATGCATCCGTGCTTAGCTGTCGGGATTCGTTCATTCAAAGTGCTGCCGTGGAACTTTCAGATCATCCCATTGACTGCAACTCGTTTTCTAGGTAGGCCAACCATGGTTTCTCCTTCCTCTTGATTTTATGAGTTGTTTTGGGAACTAGGGTCTTTCCCTGGTTGGGTTTTCCCACCGTGGTGTAGTTATATGTCTAGATTGATGAATTTTATCCTTACGGCATGTCGTATTGGTCAGTTTGATAGTTTTACAGTGGGGGGAGTTTGTTTTCTTGAGCCTGTTTTCAAGCCGTTATGAGAAATCGATTCCGTTCTGAAGGTTTAGGTAGCTGATGTAGACAAGTGTTACGCTATCTGCACTAGTTTTTGTGGGGTTATCTATGGCCATCCGGGGAAGGCAATTTTCAATTTTCTTGTCGTCATGGTTTACCCTATTTTTTTGGGACACTGGAGGGTTTAGTTTTCGGTGAAATTGGGATTTCCACGTAGGGCCTTGCTCTCGAAGACTATCCTTACTAATAGGGTGTTTCATTTTGGCGAGAAATTGAAATACAATTTTAGTATAAATGATGCATATTTCTATCGGGGTCATTTTCAGTTGCAGACGGATTTATCATTTTTCAGACCTAGCTTGCAGAAGTTCTTTTGTTTGTTTTTCTCGATTTTGCATTAATATTCTGATAAATTTATCTGTTAAGAATATGGAAGAGGTAAATGTTTTATACTGTTTTTCTTTTTTCTTAGAACACTGATTAAAATCTCTAATAGCCTAAAAGTATTTTTTGGTTTATGATAGGGCAATTTCTTCAAAGGAGATATGTCTAAAAGGAAAAAGAAGAAGGATCCTGTTACTGTGGGGGAACCAGATGTGGAGGTCATTACTAAGGTGGAATATATCTATGAAGAAACTAGAGCTACCATTGGGGTAGAGCCAAATTACATGTGGGATGAGATATATCGGATGAACTCAAATAAGGATGTGCCTGATGCTGGATTCGAAGAGTTGACCATATATGCCAACATAGAGAAGTCATCCCTTATGAAGGTAGCCACAAGACCTGAGTTGTTCCCAAGCTCAAAGGTGATCAGTTGGATTCTTCCTAAGGCCGATGTGACCACCATGATCTTAGAAAATACTGCCAAATAGGGCTATGCCACATACAGTCCTGGTTATGTCCCACTGGCGTATCACTTACCTCCTCCTCAAGTATATTTAACTGAAAGTTGGCTAAAGGAGATAAATTTGGACCTGGTTGAAACAGTGAAGAGGATGATGATACCTGGGAGGAACTTTCAAACCAGGCCATCAGGAGAGTATGATACAGCCACTCTGTAGACTCCCTATAGGTTTATAGAACTGATGCTGAACAGAGTGTTTGGGAGAGATCATGGTAAAAGTTTCAAGTTGGGATGGATTCCCATTATTTTCTATGTGGCCACACAGGGGACTATGTTCAACTAGGCAAACATTGTGTTCAGCAGCCTCTCAGCTTGCATATCTTCAGCTTTGGGAGGGGTGTCCTAGAAGAAGTATGAGTTCTATATGAACTCCATCTTGGTGGATTGTATATTATGTACCCGTCCATTTGCATCCCTAAGGTGCAATTGCGACAGGGACAGAACCCCTGTGTATACTGCATATAAATTATTTTGGGCACACAAATATTATAGTCACTATAAGGAGATATGTGAACATTTCATTATGCCTTTTTATACTTTGATCTCCTTCCAGAGTGCAACTGTATGTCCGAGGAGGCATTCAAATTCATTGAGGAACATGGGAGCTATTATTTGACTGAAGAAAGGATGTACATCAGAATGTATGTTTGCTCTAGGGCACCTTTTCTACTACCCTAGTATGCCACTAATTATGTGGTACATAAAGAAGCAGTTAGGTAGGTGTATCTTGATGGTGTCAAAAGCTTATTGTTTGAACATAAGAAGGCAGCCTACCCTGCTATCCCTTTTTGGATAGGTAATTATAAGTTTACAAATATTAAATGGGCTGCTGAATTTTTACAAGAGATGGAGCATTTTCATTTTGGGGAGATGAGCTTCCACATAAATGACTCCCGAAAGAAGGTTGCAGAGCATTGCGAAGAAGCAAATGTTCATTTTGAATATGAAAATTTCTGGGACAAGGATGAAGAAATCTTCAGGAATGCAAGGAATAATACTGCACTAAAGAGAAGGTTTAAATAGAAAATCACCATTGTGAGCGGTAAGGGCAAGACCGCACAAAAGAAAGTTGAAGAAGAGGAAACAAAGAAAAGGGAAGAGGATGCTAGGAGTCTAGCATAAGAGGCTGAGAGTTGGTTAAAAAATGAAGAAGAAGAAATAAAGAAAGTTGTAGAGGAAGCAACAAAGAAAGAAAAAGAAGAAAGAAAGAAGAAGGAAGATGAAGAGATAAAGAAAAAACAAAAGGAGAGTGAAGGTATGAGACTGACAGGATCTAAAATAAACCAGCAAACTACTGATCCTATGGACACACAAGAAGCACATCATCATACCAATCAGGGGCAGGGACAAGATAATCCTGAGCTTCAGGGGCCTGCTGCTGCAACCTCTGGTAGTACCCAAGAACAGGTTGTTTTTTCTGGATTGAATTTGATACCTTTTATGCAGAAAGAGGGAGAGGAGGTCCCTGATTTCAGCACCATCTTTTATCACAAGGAGAAAAAGAGGATTGTCAAAATGACTGAGAAAAAGGTCGAAATAGGAGGACAATCAGGTATGATGATTACTAATAAAACTTTGGTGCATAAGACAGATGCAGATCTGAGGTTAATAGCAAGAGTTGGAGTGGCGTTGACACAAGCCAATAAAGATAATATAGATAGACTGATGATGGATCTGGAGGAGTCAAAAAGGAATGCAGCTCAGTTTAAAGGAAACATTGAAGAAGGAAAGAGATGAAGGTTATAAACTGAAGAGGAAATTTGAAGACATGCAAAATGAAGTGAAGACTTCAAAAGCAGAACTTCAGACTCTCCAGGCAAACAAGATGACTTTGGAAGTTTCCATGGAAAGAATAGGAAAATATTCTCAGAATAACCTAGCAGCATTGCAGAAGTTACAGCTAGAGTATCAAGTGTTGAAGACAGAGAACAATGACCTCAAAGTATCATATGACACTTTGAGTACAGAAAAGGACTAGCTGCAGAGAAAATTTGTGGAGTTGGACACACAGAGGGCCACCATAGAAGAAAGGGAAAACCAATACCAAGTGTAGGCAGCAAGTTTTGAAGGACAGATTGTTGCATTAACAGCATCATTGAAGGATTCCAGTGAATAGCAAACTGATATCCAGCCTCTAAAGGAACATGTCCTAGCCCAACGAAGAAGAATGCACTAGCTACAGGTGTCTATTGAAGAAGAAAGATGTAAAATCTCACAGATAGATAGCAGGTTGGAGGAAATTTTGTACACTACCTCATATTTTGTAGATAGGTCTCAGGATATTTTGGAAGTCCTGACTAGAAGGATAGAAATGATAGAAACCAATGAAGAAATCCCTACAGATTTACCAGCTAAAGATCAACATAGTTTAAAGCAGGACTACAGCTTATTAGAATTTGCAATAAATACTGCAGAGGAATTCAAGAAGACTGTGAAGAAAACAAGAGGAGCCTATATTGAACACTGCATAAGGGTGCTGGTCACCTACAACATATTCCAAGTTGCTGCAGAAAAAATACTGGATGCATTACCAGGACATGAAATTTTCATAGAACAGTTACAGAGTAGATACCAGGAGGATGAGCAGAAAATTCAGCAAGTCAAGGACCTGGATGAGCAGATCCTGAAGAGTGTAGTAGCTCATTCAGCAGTTAGCATCCATTTACTTGAAGATCAGCTGCGCTTGATCCCAAAAAGAATAGAGGTGGTTAGGAATCAGGATGCAAAATATGAGATCAACATTCATTTTCTTGAACATTCAGATTTTGAAAGCATAGCAGTAGAGGCCTGGGCATGGAAGAAGTTCTTAAATGATCAAGCGGGGCCCTTTTATTAAAAAGTGCTCTATTAATTTTTGGTTTTTTTTGTAATATATTGTATAATGTATGAGCACTTAGTACAGGATGAATTTTGGGATTTGAAACGTTGGGGAAGCCCAAGAGTCACTTGGGGCAGCCCAAAAGTTTTGCCTTTTTGTATAAGTATAGGAGAGTTAGAGGTAATAAAGGACTTTTTCCCAGTTAGATTTGTGAGAACATGTTGTAAGAAAAGCTATTTCCTTTTGCAATAAGAATTACAAGTTTCCTGTTGGAGAAAGCTTTGTGGAAGGTTTCAAATGTTGTGCAATGGAATTGTTGAATGTGAACTATTTCGTTTCCAGCTGTGTCCATTAACTGTGAGATTGTTCTAACTCTTTAAACCTATGTTCTTGTATGAATGCTCTCTAGTTTATTCTCTGAAATTTCCACTATGAGTAATGAATTCTTTTTATAAACAATGAGCTACCTTGTTGTTCATCTATATATTAATGTTTATGTGTTTTGAAATAAGTAACAGCTATCTATGATTTTTCTTAATGCAGGAGCATAAATACGTTACTCATTAATGAATTATAATCTCTCTCCCTAGGGATAGGTTAGATAGTTAGTTTTAGTTTCTTGCTGTGTGTGATTTAGATGCGAGTGAGTTAAGACGAGAGGTAAGAACCTACGCATCACATTGTGATCGCTCCTCATATTCTCTATCAATCTGCATTTGTTAGATAGGCACTTGCATATCATACTTAAATACAAGAAAACTAAAAATATACACGGTGGATCGGGCCGCAACCGGTAAAACCTTTTATTTTTGTTACTTGACCTACGGTAGCTGGACCGTAAACCTGACGGATTCCCCATACCAAATAGTAATGGGCTAGTTGGGAATGTTGACTGGGGAGAATCCCTTGCTGTCATTTCCTGCGATTTTCTAGGCCTCGACAAGTTCCTTGAAGCTTGGAAGTTGTGTGAAGCTATCACCTAGATATTGTGGGCCGTTTGAAGTGCTTGAAAGAATAGGGTCAGTTGCATATAGACTTGCATTGCCTGCTAGTACTAGAGCTCATAATTTTTTTCATGTTTCTTTGCTTAAGAAATATGTACATGATCCTAACCATATGATAAATTGGGATGTGATTCAGGTGGAACCCGAGGGAGAGTTCCAAATCGAGCCAATGTGCATCCTCGACAGGAAGGTCACAATGCTCTGAAACTAGGACATAGGGTAGGTAAAGGTGGAATGGGAGCACTACGAACTTGAAGAGGCTACGTGGGAGCTGGAGGATGCCATGCGATTGGCACATCCATTTTTGTTTAACTATGCGGAACACTGAGGCGGTACCAGTGTAGCATTTTTTTCAAATTTTGTAAAATCACTTAGGACAGTGCTATTGAAGGGGGAGGGGAATGTAACACCCCAATTTTTACCCTGATGCATTAAATATACATGATACATATGTTGTAAATAATCATGGTGAGGAGCTAAAGGCAAAGGCCCCACCATTGATTTGGTTATGTTATGTTTTGGATTGAAATGGTCACTAATGGTATATTGGGACATACGGCATATATTAAATTGTGGCATCATGTAAATGTGCATCTTTAATTAAATAACCCAACCAGCTATGTTCACTGCAACCAAATTGAGAAGGGGCATGATTTCCTAAGGTTAAGGGGGGAATTGCTAAACATGGACCCCATGGGGAAAAGCCATGTGTCAAAACTCAAACCCCTATTTAGTTGAGGAAGTTAATGATGGGTAGGGGTAGGCTTGCCCTCATGTGCCTCCACATCTAGCTCAGTCACGCGCAGGCTGGAGTGGTTCCCTCATGCACCGTTTGGGATGCTGATGGTCTGTCCACTCTCTCAGATCATGGGTTGTTCGTTTCATCATGCAGAGCGGAGATAAAATGCTTTACAATCCTTGTGTTGGGGTTTGCCTTCCCTCTCTCATGCCGATTTCCGGTCTGTGGTTATGTTCCTTCCATTCATGCAAAGAACCGATTTTCTCTTGGCATGATTGGACTATGTATTGTCGCATCCTTCCTCTGGATATCGTAGCTGTGTTTTCATTATTGATCCCTGGCTATAGTTTTCTCCACGTTTGGATTGGCTGTGTTTTCCATTTTTATGGTGGTATCGGTTGAATATTGCCATGAGTACCTACGTTCTGGTGGACTGTGTTTTTCCCCTATTAAAGCTTGAATAGTTGTTTTGCTACATGCACGCAGTGGTTTCGTCCTCGAACTGCATTGAAGTGGTGAATGAGGGCCTGATGTGCTTGATAAACCTAGTGGTTTGGGAACCACACAAACAGAGCTAGTGGGTTGGATTTCTTCTCCACAACCCCTGAATAGCACTGGAAGGGAGATCAGGGTCTGAGGGATTGTGTTGCAGAGAAAGGACTGATTTCCTTGTGTTGGGTGTGTGTGGGTGTCCTAGAAGCCAGTATGGTTCTAGTGTTGGTGTCCTTAGCTATTCAATGAGTTCACCAGCTTAGCATTTAGCCTTTCCCAGCTCCTGGATGGCCTGATAAACCCAACTTTGTTGGCTTGGTTGCTCTATTGTTCACCTGATAAACCCAACTGTGTTAGCTTGGCTGAACTGTGTACCTTTGTGGTGTTGTTATCCTTGGCTATGTGTGATCCTTCTAGTTCCTTATTCCTTGGGGAATCATGCCCAGCTCAGGGGTGGCAGCGTTGCTGAGAGATTAAAGAGCATGCAGCCTATGGTTGGGTGGAACGTTGCAGCGATGTAGATGGTTGCGAAACAAGTTCTCTATAAGATAAGTATTCTTGAGTAACTTGTGTCTGCAATTATATTTACCATTGACAAATGATAATGCACATATTGAATGCTGAACCGTATATGGATGCATGTTCTTTTGCTTCTGCTATGTATATGAATGATTAATGCTTCGTAATATGTTTTATGTTTTTAAGTATCATGCTTCAGCATTATATGTATGTATGTTCTTATTCATGGGGCTATATGCCTGGATCATTGATGTATGGTAGCATCCTCTTCACCGGTCGGAGGGTCAAGGATGTTACACTGTAGGTGGTCACTCGGCCACGAAAACTGCCAGAAGACAGCGCTTGGCTTTTTCCTCATAGGCATTCTACTCAATCAGTGGGGGTCGTTGTCTGTTTCGCTTGGAAATTCCTCTCAGCGGCCAGCTAATTTGGGGTTCCCATGGTACTCCTCACAATGAGTTTCTAGGCTGAGCCTAATTACTTCCCATGGTTAAGGAAGTCAGGGACTTATGTCCTCAAAGACTGGAGATTTTTTACTAGGGTAAATTTGTAAATTTTAGTGGCTCTCTCAGCATCATGAACTGAGTTGGGTTGATTTACGTGGTATGGTTTGTATGTCATTCTATTTTTATGTTATCTGGTGGCTACAAATGGTTTATGAATATTCCACAGAGTTCATATACTGTGGATGAAAGCAGCAAATAAACAGAAATTTTGTAGACAGATACCATTTTTTATCCTGAATTGTGATAGCCTAACTAGGTGACTACCTTACACCTATATTCTTCTTCAACCAGGAGAAGGTGATGGGATCTCAACACAATGGGACTAAGCCCATCCCTAGATCCACAGGTCACCTCCTGGATGCAAGGTTGGTCAATAGGGAGGACGTTGAGCGTCGTGAGAAGCCCTCTTTCTCTACCCCCGCTACCTTCTAAGTCACCTGTTTTTAGTGGTTTCGAACAATATTAGGTGAAGGGCCTATTACTATACGATTTGTACCCTTCGTCTTATCCCAGACTACCCCGAAGGCTGATGACTGGGTAGAGGAGGAAGGATAAGCAAGATTGTTGATTTTAGGTAAAGTTTTAGTCAAGCTATATTCATTAACCCATTAAAAATTTTTAATTTACACTTTGTTCTGTAAAGGAAATTTTCATTAACATAAACAGAAACAGAAATAAAACAATTGTGTTGGACAGAGGCGGCTGAGCTGCACTGACCATCTTTAGTTATTAAAAACACAATTCCAATGATAGATCGCACGTTTCGGGTCAAATGTGGTGAGGGGGTCGCCAAATTTTTCCAGAAACAGGCGAGGGGGTCGGTCAGATTTTGCAGACATAAGTAGGCCGTCTTTTTGAAGGGGGTCGCACCTATGAGGCCTAAATGAGCGACTTGGGCCCCTATTTAGGCCCGATAAGTGTGACCTACTCTGGAAGGTGAAATTTTTTGATCCTGAGTCAGATCCGACTGACAGTAACCTGTACTATGGCCAAATGGACTCGAATTTTCCTTATGGAGGCTCAGTAGTAACAGGAAATGTAGATAAACAAGATTTTAAACTAGATTTAACAGAAAAATTAACCTAGGGCATAAACTAAAATAAAACTTGAAATTATGAAAAACAGACCCAGGGATCCTATGGAATCGACCTGGTATGGTCGCCAGTTCTGTGGCAGGGATTCCTCCCTTGCTACAGGGTAGGAATGGCTACCTTCCGTCTATGGGAGAAAAGGGTAGGTTCCTAGTGGTGAAATGCAGTAAAAATAGACAGAAACAAAATAAAGAATAGAAAGAAGAGAAATGGCTAGAAACCCCTCTGCAAACACTGTTAGGGTTTAACTCCAGCTACTTGCAAACAACATGTTAGAAACCAAATACCTTCAAAACAAGTTAGGTAATAAACCTGTAAATAAAACATGGATTAGAAAGAAAAGAAAATAATAAGCAAATACATAAAATAACAAGCTATACCTTCTCTTTGGGTGGAATGGGAGACCATGCCCTGGCTTGGAGAAGCACCTCTCTTGGATGGGGGAGCTATGGCTCAATGGAGAATGGAGGAGAGGGAGTGTGGGTGGATTGAGAGACAAAGGGTCTCAAGTCATCCACGGGCAGCATAATAGTATGCAAGGGAGAAGTGTTTTGAGAGTGACCCTACCCCTCTATTTATAGCTTTTGGGGGGATTTTTAGGGTTTTAAGCCCCTTGTTGGGGCTTTAGCCCCTTTTTTGGCCTTTTAGCCCCTTCTGCCCTATCTTTAGCTCCTTTTGGGTTTTTTAGCTCCTTTGAGGGCTTTTAGCCCCTTTTTGGAGGCTTTAGCCCCTAGGAGAACTATTTAGGCTCTTTTTGGTGGTTTTTAAGCCCTTTTGCTCATTCTTAAGCCTTTTTGAGGGTGTGGGGGTCCAATGGGGTGAAATGAGGGTCATGCATGGGTGTCCTTGGGTGGTGTAGGCCATGTAGAGATGAGTGAGGGACTTTTTGGGTTAACATGCCTGATACAAGGCTTCTTCAGTAATCTACTCATTCATGAGGGATTCCTCATAGTCTGATTATGTCAAGAATGAGTGATCAACTTCATCTTCCATGCAATTGATGTTGTCTTATGCATCTCCTTCTTCCTGACTAAGCTCTTGTTCTTATTCTAGCACAACATTTTGGAAAGGAGCTCTGATTCTTTGATCCTCGGCTGGATTCCTATCCCCTTGAAGGATTTGACCCTGTGGGTTTTTCCTTCTGTAAGGGGAAATATTAGGGTTTCTGGGAGCAAAGTCATTTGGCCCTTTACCTCTTATAAGTAGTTGACCTTGATATTTAAGTTTAGACATCTCAATTGTTAAGTTGTCCAACATCTTGGCCATTTTTTCCATTTTATTCTCTGATGAAGAAGGACCTAAAGGATCTGAATATTGCTTCTTCCTGTCCACTTTTCCCTTAATTTTCTGAGATGCAACGATATTAGACTCAAGTTCAAGAGAAGTATCTTTCATGAGTGATAAAGAAGTAGATATTATTTATCTGAGAAGAAGACAGAACTCATAATAAAAAGCATTTGCATGAGTGATTTTGGCCGAAGTATCTGTAGGTTTGATCTCAGCAGGGATCTTGCTGAACATTTTGTTAAATATTTTTGTGAAATTTGAAACAGACTCACCATTCTCTCTCCTTAAATTGCTAAATTATGTGATATAGTAAAGATGGTCTCTTCTTTCTCCCCAATGCTTCAAAAATATGTCATCTAGAGCTTCAATTCCAGCTACTGACCCAGTAGGTAACTCTTTGAACCATTTCCTAGCCTAACCATCTAAACTCTGCACAAAAACCCTAGTCTGCACATCCTCTTGTTCAATGTTTATATTCTCAGCATAACTGTAGAATGCCTATAAATTCTCTTCAGCTATAAAATCTCCCTCCCTAGTAAACTTAGGAGTATATTTTAGATAAGCTCCAGTAGGCATAGCAGAAAGGGGGTTCGACAAATTTAGAGGGGCATATCTGGAAACAAGGATCCTTTAGATCTTGGTCAAAGGGGAAGCCATAGTGGATGTGGGTATGGAAAGGGAAGAAGAAGAAGTTGCTGGTGTGGGTGGTAGCTGAGGAAGTATAGGTGGTATATCTACCCTAGTGTATTTTCTAGGGACTGGATCTACACAAGAAAAAGTGCTTGAAGATTCCCCAACCTTCAAATTTTTTGATTCACTTATAAATTTCTGAGAACTAGATGCTTTAGTAGAAGAATATTTAAAGGGAGGCCTATTTAATTAAACAAAAGAAATACCTCTGGAAGTACTTGATGCAACTCCCCTTGTAGATCTGGAAGTCTGTCTTTGTGAAGCTCTTCCTCTCCTTATAATATTTTTAGGATCTGAAACAAGTGTCAGTGGTGGCCTTTGAGTATTTTCTCTGGAACTTGGTCTTCTCAAAGCCACCTTATTCCAATGGAGTCGCCAGATAGATGATTACAACCAAAATAGTGTCTAGACTTTATCTATCATCAAATTTGGATCTATGTCGTTCCCTAGGGAAGCTAGGCTTCAATCTATTCTCCCTGGAAATGGTTCCAATTTGTCAGCTCTCCAGGAAACTCTTCTAGGTTGCAGCTTGAAGATGCTTGTTAACTTCAATATTTTTTCAATGGTTTACTCGGTGAATCAAGTCAGATGACAAATAAGACCTCACTCACTCAAGACATGCATAAACTCAACCAAATAGACAAGGATTCTAACTATCAATGTTCAGAGGGTTTGTAATAAAGGTGAATAAATGAAGAACTCTCACTTATGTTGGAAAATTCACACATAAGGCGCTTACATATGAATGGCTAATCATAACAAGGAAAGATACTTGCAATTCCAATTATCCACACAGAGATAGGATGACAGCTATCTTGTATTAGGTAAATAGAATAAACATGAATTAAACATCCAAGAACAAGTATAGAACAGAAAGAAGATGAAACCTGAACATGTAATGGAAAAAGAGCTTGTATTAATTGACAAGAACATGAGAAGCTTGAATACAAAAAGTGTCTAAGAGTCTGCAATGTTGAACCCTTTCTTCTACAGTAGTCACAGGATTTATAGCCTTTACAAAATTTATTCTAGATATTAAAAAGCTGTATCGAATCTACTAAAAATAGACAGTCATAACTATTCGCTAAAAACTAGGAAAAGATCCCATCTTGATTGTCAATCTCCATAACTCCAAAAATATGCATGATCTTCGAACTCTTTAATAGTTGTAGTATACACTGAAGTAGAATTCAAACTTTCCATTTGGCAGACAAGTCACCCTTTATCAAAGTAGGTAGGATATGTGACCTACACCTCATTGGCACCTTCAAAACTAAAATAGAGCCAAAATACTGATGCCCTTAATTATTTTCCAACATTATAAATCATCAACGAGTTATTTGGATCAGCAAAAGTTGGTTCTATGCAAAGATATGCTTTTCTGCACTGTTCTGCACTTTCGATGGCTTAGGAAGCAAACCTCTGGTCTTGTAAGCTACTGAAAGCTCTGTTTTCAGTGGCTAATGAACAGCTGTGGTGTTCTCCTAAGCCACCGAAAATCTTGTTTTTAAAATTTAATCAAAATTACCATCACACTATACCCTAATGATTTAAGGCTTTAGTGTTGACCCTTTGGTGTCTCTACAACTTGTATAGGGTTTGGGATGGTAGCACTATTACAAGATGCCTCTGGATCACAAAGACTCATTGCTACCTCTACTAGGGTTTCCATCTTCTGGTGTGCTTGAGACTGAGGGCCTGAATTCCTTATTTGCAACTTTGACAGCCTGATGTTCCTACAAATCCTAGTGTTTTCTTTCATTAACCTGAGATTACTTTCCTCCAGCTTGGTATATTTCCTTTTTATTTCCTAAAGAGAGTCATAGAATTGAGCATTCCTTTTGGTTAATCTCACATAATATGCTCCCTTAGCAATTGCAATGTCAATTTAAAATGTTCTTCGTGATCTTCCTCATTCTCAGAATAAATGAGAATGTCATCAAGGAAGACAATAAAAAACTTGTCTAGATACCTGCTGAAAACACTTTTCATAAGGCAGATAAATGTAGCTGGTGCATTTGTGAGACCAAATGGTACCACTTCAAACTCATAATGCCCACACCTTATTCTGAAGGTTGTCTTATGAATATCTTCATCCTTGATTCTTACCTGATGGTAACCAGACCTCTAGTCAATCTTGGAAAATACATTTTCTCCTCTCATTTGATCAAAGAACTCATCAATCCTAGGAAAAGGGTATGTATTCTTTGCAGTGACCTTGTTCAACTATCTGTAATAAATACACAATCTGAGTGTACCATCTTTCTTCTTCACAAACAACACAGGTGCTCCCCAAGGGGACACACTTGGTCTGATATACTTCTTCTCCAACAAATCTTGCAATTGCATCTTCAGCTCTAGCATTTCTGGTGTACTCATCCTGTAGGGTATCTTAGACATGGGTGCTTCTCCTAGAACAACTTCAATTATGAAATCAATATCCCTCTTTGGAGGAAGCCCTGAAATCTCATTAGGAAAAACATCCATGAATTCATGTAACACGTGAAAGTCCTCCAACCAAAAAGGTTTCATTCTCTGTTGCATACAATCTGCAACCTCTCCTACAGAAATTCTTCAGCTGCATGGTTGAAATTTTCCTAACATAAATCACCTTTGGAATTCCTTTCACAACCTTTAAATTGAGTTCTTCATCCTGTTGCTGCCACAACTCTTCCTCCCCGATTTTATTTTTTCACTTAAACTCTAGGACCCCTCCTCATCATTTTGCTGGGATTGATTGTTAAAGGCTTGACCCCTCGAACATATCTGTTCATCTTCAAGTTGAATACCCGCTATTTTGTTTGCCTCGTTCAGTTTAGTTTGGGTCGTATGGTCTGTTTAATACCCATAGAACATGAAAATGTTGCCTTAGCAAAGAAAAATGTTTTTGGCTGCATTTGATCCTTAACGCTGTTGGTTTTCGCTTTGGATCGGACCTCTTTCGGAAGATGTTGAACCTCAACTCACCCGCCGTTGCGGCTCCTTGATCAAACTTTACGCCCGATTGGAGTTTCATCCGACGCCCGATTTCGTTTGTTTCGATCGCTTGCTCCTAAGTTTCTAATTGCCCGCCGTTGCGGTCAGAAGGATAAATTCATCTCCCGATTAGAGTTTCACCTGACGTCCGACTCATTGCTCTTTTCTCCCGCCCGTGTCGCTCAGCCTTTGCATCATCCGCCATTGCGGGTGGTAGAGCAATCTAGCCTCCGATACCTTCCTCCCCGGCGTCCGATTGCCTTTATCGCTCGTGTTGTCACTTACCTGGTTCTTACGCTCCTCCACCGTTGCGGCTCCTGAAAGCCTTGTCCCATCCGATGCAGGAGTCTTTTCCTGTCCGATTCAAGTATCGCCCGACCGCCGATGTATTTTGGCCGCGAGTTCTCGCCCGGATGAACCAGGACAGCCCCTTGTGGATTTATCATTATGGTTAGAAATTTTAGATGCCTAACATCTAAATTTAGTGGATAATGCACCAAAGTTGTATGCAGAGAGAATCCCATAGATCGCTGAAGCAACGTATCGCAAAGAAAAGGACAACATAAACGAATGACAGAGGCACCGACGATGCATTTTCAGCAGTTACTGTCAGAAGGTAAACGCCTGTGGAAATGATGGGGAAAACGTAACAACCAGAGAGGAAACTGAATCGTGAAGGGTCCTGAAAGATCATACGCTGAGGGAAGCCCAGAAGGTAGCAATTGTGGTTTAAATAACGGGAAGCCTGACTGAAAGGGGGCTTTTTCCCCTGGAAAAAATTGTAAATGTTTGCTTGTAAGAGGAACTACTTCGTTTTACAAAAGGAACTGCAATTCTACCTGGTTGGAGAAAGTGAAATGGAATGTATCAATGCGTTTCGATGAATGATGTTGGAGAGGAACTATTTCGTTTTCAGCTGCGTTTCATTTACTATGAGAATGTTTAATTTCCTGAACCTATGTTCTTATTGAATGTTCTTTGGTATTTTCATGATCTTTCCATCTGAGTAATAATGGTATTCATACAGCAATTGGCTACCTGGTTGTTAAATATTTGTGATTGTTCTTGTGTCTGAAAGGAGTATCAGCTAACTGTAACCCTTCATACTGCATGTGCAAAAAATTGAATTACTCACTTAAAATTGATGGCTCGCTCCGTAGTGTTAGATTAGACAATTAGTTTCTTTCTCATTGTATATGATTTGGTTGCCTGTGGGTCTAAGACGAGAGGTAAGAACCTGCGCATCACATCGTGACCGCCCCTCGCAGTCTAATCACCTTGCACTTAGTTAGGCACGTGCATTTCATCTCTTAAGTTAAAATACAAAAACTCGGTGGACCAGGCCGCAACCGGTAAAGCTTTGTTTTTGTTACTTGACTCACGGTAGCCGGACCGCAAACCGGACGGATTCCCTATTTCAAACAGTCAACGAGCTAGTTGGGAACGTTGATTGGGGAGAATCCCTTACTGTTGTCGCCTGCGAATTTCCAGGCATCAACAGTTTTGGCGCTAGAAGGAGGGCCGCCAGTGCATGGCTGGACGAGGAAACCCGTTTTACAGAGAACATTCCACTGGTTACAGTTCTGAAAGTAGTGGACCGCGTAATCCATTTCCAGAAGAAGAAAACAGAGAACACCTATATCCTGTTCACAACGAGATTGTAAATGATCTAAGAAGACATACCCGTGCTTATGTAAAGAAGATTGGAGGGTTGCCAATTATTCCCGAATTTCCTAGAAGAGAGTACAAGAAGAAAGACTGTCCTCTAATTGAAGATTCAATGTTGGTTGGAGACTGGGAAGAGCTTGTGGAAACTGCCTTACAGGAGGTCGAATTCCCTTTGAACCAAATAGGCCCAGACACTCCTTACAGCTCTGTTGTTCACACCCCTGTTGTTTCACCCCCTCACTCTCCACCTAGACTCATGGCCGATGTTAACGCCAATCAACCCCCACCAAATCCTCCACCACCCGCATGGAAATCCAGATCGCCTTTGAATCTGACCCCACCTTTGCACGACCTACCCCAAGCCTTTGAGAAGCTACTGCCCAAATTTGACCCAAACGAAAAAATCCTGGTGGATGATCATCTACAGAGTTTCTACTTGGCATTAGAAGGACTGAGGGCAGGGGAGCACGAAGATGTGGTTTGTACACTATTCCCGCATACCCTCAAAGGAGCTGCGGCCTCGTGGTATTTTGGATTTCCCGCCAATTCTATCCCAGACTAGGATACTTTTGAGAGAATATTCAGAAGTAAGTATGCCGTCCAAAAGACTCACGCTGCCCTCATGAAAGGACTGTGTTCATTGAAGAAAGAGAAAAAAGAAAAGGTGCACAGCTTTACACAAAGGTTTGCAGCATATCTAAAAAATTTCTCTGAAATAGATAAGCCTTCCGACAAAGTACTGATTGAATACTATACTTCAGCTTTGGGTCCTGATTTAGCCATGTTTGCAAAAGGTAGGGTCAAGCCTACTTTGACAGAGACTTATGAAGAGGCAGAAGTGGTGGAGGCTGAAAGGGAGAGCGTTGAAGATTATCCTGAACAGTCAGGGGAGAAAAGGAAAACCTTACTGTTTACTAAGCCCAAAGAGGAGAAAGCACCAGACTATGAAGGTATGGCCAAAATGGTGCAAAATCTCTCTAACAAGATCATAGATTTAGAGAAAGAAAAAGAAGCACAAAAGTTTTACAGGCCATACTATAAGAAAAGAGAAGACAGCAATCAGGCCCAACCTCCTCCTCAAAGGAATGCATCCATGAATTTGACAGACATAGGTATGGAAAATTTCTGTACTTTTCATCAGCAGCCTCACTCCGAAAAGAACTGTCCGCATTGGATAAATTCCATGACATTGGTCATGAATCAGATGTTGGATTCCATACTGACAGAAGAAGATGATAAGGAGAGGAAAGAAAGTTATTCTTCCACTTCTACAAAAGAACAGGAGGAAGAGACTATGGCATTATGGAGTTCTGTTTCCGTGCTCGACGCTGAAGAGGAAAATACTCAAGGACGCAAAGGGGTCAGAGAGGCTAACGTGACAACTAGAAGTAAAGGGACGGTTAGTGATGACAGTCTTTTACTCCCAAAGATCAGGAGGCTGCAAAGGAATGTCAGGAAAAAGTTTCAAGACAAGGCCTTGGCTGATCAGATACCGGAATTCACTATTACCAGCCTAGACCTTAGACAGAACAGAACATCGCCTGAGTCAAATCAAGAGAACGTGAGTGCTGGTAAATCTCAGCCCACTAGATCACAAATTGAATATGACGTTGTTGAAGATTTGAAGAAGCTGAAAGCAAATGTCCCATTGTTCGAAATGTGCAAAGTACCTCAACAGAAAGAAAAACTGTTGAAAGCACTTGAAGCATCTGAAGAAAGGCTACCCACTGAAAATCATCCCCGGGATGAAGAAGAAATTGGAGAAGCTAGCACCGGAGGTATGTCTAAAACTAAACATCCACCTTTCCTCCTGACATTTGAAGTTTTCAATCATAACGTGCACAATTGTCTAGTAGACTCAGGGGCGTCAATTAATGTCATGCCCATATCGGTATGCAAGAAAATAAATGGGCAGCCTAAGCCATCCACGTGGAGGGTGGTGCAATTGGATAGGACAGACGTTAAGGTGATTGGTGAAATGGAGGACGTCCTAATTCGCCTAGCATCTGATAGCAGAGTATGCCAAGTTATTAACATCGTAGTGGCTGACATACCAGATGCTTACGGCCTGGTCCTGAGTAGGGATTGGTCAGCTAAATTAAATGGGTATTTCGCTTCAGATTGGTCACATATTTGGTTACCATACAAAGGAAGTCCAAATCAAATCAAAGTTTTGAGAGAACCTTACATGAAGTATAACATCACTCAATTGGATGAGAAGAATGTACCGGTTGAATCTGTACTGGGAAACTACTTTCTTGAACTAGAACCAGGGAATTATCAAGCGGAAGAAGCTAGCAACACATCTGACACTCAGCCTGATCTCCTTCGTTTTTCTCAGGCTGATGAGCTTGACTGTAAAATAGTAGATTTAGTTGTAGGAGTAAATTCATTTTCAGTAAATAATGCTTTCTGGACTCTATATTTTGATGGCTCAAAGACGTTAGAAGGGTCAGGGGCCGGCTGCGTCCTTATTGATCCACAAAAAAATAAACACTTCCTTTCTTGTAGATTAGAGTTTGAGTGTACTAACAATACAGCCGAAGCATTATTGTAGGGACTCAAGAAAGGAATCGAGCTAGAGGTTAGTAATTTAAAAGTTTTTGGGGACTCAGAAATAGTTTTGAAACAAATAAGAAATCAAATACATTGTGTCTCCCCTCACTTGAAAGCTTACCAAAACGAGGTATGGGATTTTCTTAGACATTTTCATGCATTTAACATTATTTCAATCCCAAGGATAAAAAACGCAGCTGCTGATCTTTTAGCTACATCAGCTGCCAGGCTGGTTCCCACTAATAACAAATTCTCTATTGAATTACTTTTCAGGCATTCAGTACCGGACATGATCACCAGCCTGCGAGTATTTGACAATGATCAGCAGATAATTGAATGCTTGACAAACGGTGAAGTCTTTAAAGGGGCTATCATAGACGATGAGGAACATCAGGATGAAATGAAATATAACAATTTCATTCCCAAAGGAGTCAGGACGCTGGAGAAAATGTTTGAATTGAATGAGAAATTTAGAAGACCCGCTAATGTGAAGACGCATAGCTCAACTCTACAGTTTGAGCTAATTAACTTAGGGACTAAAACGGATCCCAAGTTCGTCAACCTCGGTAAAAGTTGTTCACCCGCGGAAAGGGACAAGTTTCTCAGTCTGTTTAAGCAGTACAAGGATGTCTTCGCCTGGACGTATGCAGATTTGAAAAATTACGACGCTAGTATTATTAAGCATATCATTCTATTAAAGCTAGCGTTAAGCCATATCAACAGTCGTTAAGAAAAATGCACCCCAAGCTGGAGCCGCTGATTCAAAGCGAGGTGAAGAAATTGTTGGACGCTAGGATCATCTTTAAAGTCAGGCATTCTGAATGGGTGTCAAACCTGGTTCCTGTCAGGAAAAAGTTGGGAGAAATCAGACTGTGCATGGACTTCAGAAACTTAAACCGCGCCTCGAATAAAGACAACTACTCGATACCTCCCATGGAGCAATTGCTTCAGATGGTTTCTGGTTCTGAAATGTTTTCATTGTTAGATGGTTTCTCTGGCTACAACCAAGTATTAGTATCCGAAGAAGATCGATTGAAGACGAAATTCAGAACTAAATGGGGAACTTTCGCATATAGAAGAATGCCCTTTGGACTGATTAATGCTGGTGCAACATTTCAGAGAGCGATGGACATAGCTTTTCGCGGACTAATTGGGAGAAGTGTGGTGGTCTACCTGGACGACATCACGATTTTTTCAAAGAAAAGAGGGGAGCACGCATTCCACTTAAAGCAAATCTTTGAACGCTGTAGAAAATATGGTATTTCCCTCAATCCTAAGAAGTGCGTGTTCGCGGTTACTGAAGGCAAGTTACTGGGGCATATAGTTTCGAAGAGGGGTATATCCATAGATCCAGAAAGAATTAAGGCTATTGAGCAAATCCCTATGCCTCATAACAAAAAAGGGATGCAATCCTTCATGGGAACGATAAATTTTGTGCGTAGGTTTGTGCCTGATTTTGCCCAGACTGTTAAACCATTACAGCAGATGGTTAAGCAAAATACACAATTTAAGTGGACTGAAACAGAAAAGAATGCTTTCAGTAAAATCAAGACTGCTGTTGCACATGTGCCCTCTCTGAAAAGTCCAGATTTTGACAAGGATTTTATTATATATGCATTTGCGTCCGATGATTCATTGGCAGTCGTACTTACACAAAAGGAAGACGGGGGTGATGAATGCCCAATTTCTTTTATGAGTACTAGGCTGCAAGGAGCTGAATTAAACTACCCAGCCATTGACAAACAGGCATACACAGTATTTAAGGCAGTCAAGCAATTCAGGCCTTATATACTAAAAAATCGAACCAAGGTAATAGTCCCTTACCCAGCCATAAGATCCATTCTCATTCAAAAGGAATTGGGAGAAAGAAGGGGCAACTGGGTGACAGCCCTTCAAGAATACGACTTGGAATTCAAACCAGCCACTATAGTGAAAGGTCAGGGGTTATGCAAGCTGATGACTGGAAGCAGTAATGAGGAAGAACAAGCATGGGATGATGAAGCTGAGTTGCATGTAATGGATGTTTGTCCTTTATTTACAGCTCCTGAATCTTGGTATAGAGACCTTGTACATTACCTGCAGTCAGGGGTGTTGCCTGAACATTGGAGTTCCAAACAAAGAAGAGCTTTGCGTCTAAAGTCAGCTTCCTACCAACTCGTAGAAGGCATATTATTCCGAAGAAACTATGATGGAGTCCTTCTAAGATGCTTGGAAAGAGAAGACGTTGAGAAAGTAATGTCTGAATTACACGATGGTCCGGCCGGCGGACATTATTCAAGAGACACTACAGCCCACAAAATCCTTAGGGCCAGTTACTATTGGCCAACGCTCTTCCGGGATGCACATGCGCACGTCAGAAAATGTGATACCTGCCAAAGATGTGGTGGAAGACAACCTAGAGCAGCAGCACCTCTAAATCCTGTAATGATTACGGAGCCTTTCGAGCAATGGGGAATAGACATCATTGGAGAAATAAAGCCGAATTCCTCCCTGCTACACAGGTATATTCTTACTGCAACTGATTATTTCACTCGATGGGTCGAAGCTATCCCCTTGCGCAAGATAAACGAAGACGAAGTCATCAGTTTTCTACAAGATCATATCATGACCAGGTTTGGGGTTCCAAGTTCATTAGTTTTTTATAATGCTAAGTACTTTTCTTCCATTAATATTACTGCATTTGCTCATGAAAAAGGTATAAAATTACACTATTCTGCTAACTATTATCCGCAAGGGAATGGCCTGGCTGAATCCTCAAATAAAAACCTCATTAGAATCCTGAAAAAGACCGTCATAGAAAACCAGCGAAGTTGGCACTCATCCTTACCCAATGCCCTGTGGGCTGACAGAGTCACCCCCAAGTCTGCAATAGGAGTGTCACCCTTCACCCTTGTATACGGTAAGGAAGCTATCTTTCCCCCCAACATCATGCTCCCATCTTCCATACTAGCTCAGGAATCTAGGGGGTCAGATGAGGAGGTTCTCCAAATAAGAATATACAATCTTCTGAAGGCAGAGGAGGCCCGATCCAAGGCTAGGGAGCATTTCCAACAGTAGCAGGAGGTAGTGAAGAGATGGTTTGACAAACATAAAGCTGGAAAAAGGGACCTGGAAGTGGGAGACCTTGTTCTCAAATGGGATCATCCCCATGATGAGAAAGGGAAGCACACTAAGTTCCAACAGTTATGGGTAGGTCCGTTTCAAATCACCGCTAAACTTGGCCCTGCTACTTATATGTTACAGGATTTACAGGGATGGGAGGAGAACCTGCCAGTTAATGGTCTGGTTCTTAAACCTTATTTTTCTTAAGTTGTTTTTGAGCTTTCTATCTTGTACATAAATAAGCTATGTTGAGTTATGATTTCATTTGTTTTAATTTGAGTCTTTGTTTTCAATAAAGGTGGTTAACTCGTGGTTATGTGGGGAACTCCAAATTTCTGGAAATAGTAAACATTTGTTGAATAGTTAGACTATGGGTTTCCATGTGAATTCCTTCCACCAAATAGTTTCTGGAATCTTTGTGTGCATTGAGGTCCTGTTTAAACTCCTGTAGCGTCAATCAGATTCAAACGTCTAGAATACTATGCTAAGGCTCCATACACTTTACACTTAAAAGTCTGACGGGCAATGACAGGGGACCCACGGAGAAGAGCAAGATGAACAGAGTGTTAAATATAAATGATCCCATGCCAGGAAATGAATGCCAGAAGGCAGTTAAGAGTTAGAATTCCTATGAAGACATCATGCTTCAAAGCTAAATCTAGATCATAAAGTACTAATTTGCCGATGATCCTCTCCGTCTGTGAGCTGAAACTTTAAGCACATCGCTCACACAAAAGGGCACTATGGGATAGAGGATCCTGAATTAAAATTCAGTAAGAAAGGCACACATGAAGACTCGCATTAAAAGGGGACAAAACCCAAAAGCATAAAAGTTGCTAAAATGGCATGGGAGTGAGGAACAAATGAACGTTTCTGTTCATCACCTGCTACAATCCTGTGGTGTCCAATGTCGTCGGCTACCTGAAAGCAAAATTAATAATGAACTCATATTTTGGCCTCAACAGAGTTATCCGGACTCTAAAATCTTGACTTTCATCGTCTGAACTGGACTGATATCAATGATTAAGGTACACACTTCTGTTATTGAGAAATCTGTATAGCTGGAAGAGTTCAATGGATACATTTGTTATGGAACAGTCTGCCATTCAAGAAAGAAATCACCCAGAGATCTAGGTTCACCAGGAAATCGCCAGTTGTTGCTGCCACAACTCTTCCTCCCCGATTTTATTTTTTCACTTAAACTCTGGGACCCCTCCTCATCATTTTGCTGGGATTGATTGTTAAAGGCTTGACCCCTCAAACATATCTGTTCGTCTTGAAGTTGAATACCCGCTATTTTGTTTGCCTCGTTCAGTTTAGTTTGGGTCGTATGGTCTGTTTAATACCCATAGAACATGAAAATGTTGCCTTAGCAAAGAAAAATGTTTTTGGCTGCATTTGATCCTTAATGCTGTTGGTTTTCGCTTTGGATCGGACCTCTTTCGGAAGATGCTGAACCTCAACTCACCCGCCGTTGAGGCTCCTTGATCAAACTTTACACCCGATTGGAGTTTCATCCGACGCCCGATTTCGTTTGTTTCGATCGCTTACTCCTAAGTTTCTAATTGCCCGCCGTTGCGGTCAGAAGGATAAAGTCAGCTCCCGATTAGAGTTTCACCCGACGTCTGACTCATTGCTCTTTTCTCCCGCCCGTGTCGCTCAGCCTTTGCATCATCCGCCGTTGCGGGTGGTAGAGCAATCTAGCCTCCGATACCTTCCTCCCCGGCGTCCGATTGCCTTTATCGCCCGTGTTGTCACTTACCTGGTTCTTACACTCCTCCGTCGTTGCAGCTCCTGAAAGCCTTGTCCCATCCGATGCAGGAGTCTTTTCCCGTCCGATCCAAGTATCGCCCGACCGCCGATGTATTTTGGCCGCGAGTTGTCGCCCGGATGAACCAGGCCAGCCCCTTGTGGATTTATCATTATGGTTAGAAATTTTAGATGCCTAACATCTAAATTTAGTGGATAATGCACCAAATTTGTATGCAGAGAGAATCCCATAGATCGCTGAAGCAACGTATCGCAAAGAAGAGGACAACATAAACGAATGACAGAGGCACCGACGATGCATTTTCAGCAGTTACTGTCAGAAGGTAAACGCCTGTGGAAATGATGGGGAAAACGTAACAACCAGAGAGGAAACTGAATCATGAAGGGTTCTGAAAGATCATACGCGGAGGGCAGCCCAAAAGGTAGCAGTTGTGGTTTAAATAACGGGAATCCTGACTGAAAGGGGGCTTTTTCCCCTGGAAAAAATTGTAAATGTTTGCTTGTAAGAGGAACTACTTCGTTTTACAAAAGGAACTGCAATTCTACCTGGTTGGAGAAAGTGAAATGGAATGTATCAATGCATTTCGATGAATGATGTTGGAGAGGAACTATTTCGTTTTCAGCTGCGTTTCATTTACTATGAGAATGTTTAATTTCCTGAACATATGTTCTTATTGAATGTTCTTTGGTATTTTCATGATCTTTCCATCTGAGTAATAATGGTATTCATACATCAATTGGCTACCTGGTTGTTAAATATTTGTGATTGTTCTTGTGTCTGAAAGGAGTATCAGCTAACTGTAACCCTTCATACTGCATGTGCAAAAAATTGAATTACTCACTTAAAATTGATGGCTCGCTCCCTAGTGTTAGATTAGACAATTAGTTTCTTTCTCATTGTATATTATTTGGTTTCTTGTGGGTCTAAGACGAGAGGTAAGAACCTACGCATCACATCATGACCGCCCCTCGCAGTCTAATCACCTTGCACTTAGTTAGGCACGTGCATTTCATCTCTTAAGTTAAAATACAAAAACTCGGTGGACCGGGCCGCAACCGGTAAAGCTTTGTTTTTGTTACTTGACTCACGGTAGCCGGACCGCAAACCGGACAGATTCCCTATTTCAAACAGTCAACGGGCTAGTTGGGAACGTTGATTGGGGAGAATCCCTTACTGTTGCCGCCTGCGAATTTCCAGGCATCAACACATCCAAGCACTCAAAAGTCTTGTTGTAACAATCAAGCTTCACTCTGTGTGCTTCCAACCAGTCCATTCCAATGAGAACATCGTAGGAACCAATTAGTAGAACATTCATATCTACACAAGTGACTAGTCCATTCATGACCAATGGACATTGCTTTACCATTTCACTAACCCTTCTCTTGGTTCCAGTGGCTATTTGGACTAACCATGATTTGTTATGCTTTAACTTCTTAAAGGTACAAATATCAACAACTCTAAGAGTGATATAACTGTGAGTAGATCTAGGGTTGATCAAAATAGAAACAGATTCTTCAGAAATATTACGTACAAATTTGGAAATTGAACCCAAGAGATAGAACAATTACACTCACAAAATTGCTAATCAAACATGCAAAATTAACACCAAAGGAGACAGAAATTGGAGCATAACACTAATATGTATTGAGTAAGTGTATAATAGACAACATTATGAAATAATAGGCTACTTTAATATATAATTACATGAGAGGTTTTAATGCATAAGGATGCCATTCGAAATAGTCAAAAAGCAGGCTTACCAAATCTAGTCAAATCCCCCATAGGGGCATAAAGTAGTTTCCAAATCTATCAAGATGCTCACGAATTCATGAAGTCAAGTGGGAAAGCTAAAGAGGGATGGAAATAAAACTCATACATGCTTTTATTTGGAGAAAAGGAGGGAGGATGATGTGGGCAAAAGACAAGGCAGTTACACCTAGACTAGCTTTTCATTTTGCCTTAAATCAGCTATAAAGCAAGGCAGCTTTTCAGAAAAAGTAGATATGCACTTTAGAGAATCTGGAATAAAATAGACATGATAAAATTAGTTTCCAGGATTTTTCCCAAGTGCTCTATGACTCATTTTTAGCAAGTGTTGACTTCTAGGACATGTAGAAGGAAACTAGCATAGAATGGAATCTAGGAATCTAGGTAATAAGACAAAAATAATTTAATTAATGTCTAATGTAGGTAACTATGGGTTGATTATTCTAACACCCCCCCTTAATCCTAACTTTATGAGTAAATATCCGAAAAATATAGGGCCTAGAAACAAGGCTTAGTCACCCTTTACATACTACTTGTCCATATAACCAAGGAAAGAGGCAAAACCCTAGTGGGAAAATCCTCACTTAAACATGGACAGGAAAAACAAAATTTGGAAATCTTGTCATCAATCATTCTTCACAGCATGATCAGAACTCCCCAGCAGTGATTTGACATTGATGAAGGTCTTCTCATAAAAAACTTTGGTGAAGATGTCTGCTACTTGTTCTGAAGATGCACAGAAGAGTAGAACAATGGTAGCATCATGCACAAGCTGTTTGATGTAGTGCATATGGATCTCAATGTACTTGGTTTAATTTTTTTAAACTGGATCATTGCAGATTCTAATGGTCCTCTGATTATCATAGTAGATAATAGTTGAAAACTTTGATTCGAAGCAACATTATGCAAGTATCCCCTGCAACCACAAACATTGAGTTGCTGCATTTACAACTCCTCTATACTCTACTTCAGTATGATGAGAGTGATATGGCACTCTTATTCTTGCTTGACCAATTGATTGGTCCTTCTATAAGCATGAACACATATCCTAATGTATACTTTTTATCTGTGTTGTAACCTGCCCAATCACTGTCAGTAAAGCCAATAAAATCAAGATTAGATTTTTCTTTGTAGAATATCCCATGAGTTCTTGTTCCTTGAACAAAGTTTAGGATCCTTTTGGATTCTCTCCAGTGGATCTCATGAGTCTGATCCACATATATAGAAGCCAAACTAACTGCATAAGATAGATTAGTTTGAGTGTGTGTAAGATAAAGCAAACACCCAATCAACTTCCTATATAGTGTATTATTTACCATAGGAGAAGAAACTGCTTCTTCAAGCTTAACTCCTGAAAGGAAGGGAGTCTTGCTTGGCTTGCAATATTTCATGTTGAACTTGATGAGAAAATATGAAGCATACTTGTACTGATATAATTTGATTCCATGTTGGGATTGAGCAATTTCGAGACCCAAGAATTGGCTCAACAATCCCAAATCTGTCATAGAAAATGCATGGTTCATTACATCCTTCAAGGAGGAAATCTCTTTATATGAACTTCATGTAATAACTAGGTCATCCAAATACAAGAAAATAATCATCAAAAAACCATGACTCAGCTTCAAATAGACATTAGGATCAGACTTGCATCGAACAAAACTCAGTGACAGCAAAAATCTATCAATCTTGGCATACCAATCCATGGGGGCTTGCTTGAGCCCATACAATGATTTATTTCACCTGCACACTAAATATGGATTGAAAACACACCCTTCAGGTTGCTTCATGTAAATCTCCTCATTGAGATCCCCATTTAGGAAAGCACACTTCACATCGATGTGATGCGCTTCCCACTGCTTCAAAGCTGCAATGGCTAGAGCTAGCCTTATGGAGTCCATCTTTGTCACTGGTGCAAAGGTTTCATTGTAGTCAATAACATGTAATTTTGAGTAGCCCTTGGATACCAACCTTTCCTTATACTTCAAATTTGAACCATCAACATCAAACTTGGTCTTGAAAACCCACTTACATTGAACTAGCTTCCTCCCTAGGGGAAGATCAACCAGTTCCCAAGTGCTGTTCTTCTAGAGCGAGCTGAATTGTTCTTTCATGGCCGTTTGCCATATTGTATCATGTGGTGCATATTCATATGTCTCTGGATCTGATTCAACCATCAAATATCACTTTTCAACAAATAGAGGATCTTTCACACAAAGGGCACTCTCAAATTGAGATCTAGTCCTCCTAGTGTCATTAGGATTTCCAGCTAGTTCCCCAACTGCATGAATGGTCTTTGCTTCCCATTTTGGTCTTGTAGGATTTTTAGGATCTGCAATCAAATCATCATTATCAGACATATCAAAATCAAAAAACTCATTAGACTCTTCACTTACAATCAATGGTTCTGGTGGTGAAGAGGACTCTCCAACTTCAACTGCTGCTAAAGGCTCTTCTTGGAACTGAACACTTCTTTCAATGAAAGATTTTTTAGTGATAAATTTGATCAGCTTGTACCCTTTTGAATCTTCAGAATACCCAACAAATAGGCACTCTTGGCTTTTGGGTTGCAAATCCTTCCTCTTTTCAGTTTGAATTCTAGCCCAAGCCTTTGAGCCAAAAATCTTGAAATGGGTCACATCTGGCTTGTCCCCACTCCAAGCTTCGAATGGAGTCATACCATCAAGATTCTTATGAGGCACCCTATTTTGGATGTAGGATGCACAGTTTATAGCTTCGGCCCAAAAATTTGGTGGCAAATTCTTAGCCTCCATCATGCAGGTTTCCATCTCCTTCAATGATCTGTTCTTTCTCTCAGCAACACCATTTTGTTGTGGTGTGTAAGGTATCAAATGTTGCATCTGAATACCTGCATTTATACAATACTGAATGAACTCAGACTTGACATACTCNAACACCATTTTGTTGTGGTGTGTAAGGTATCAAATGTTGCATCTGAATACCTGCATTTCTACAATACTAAATGAACTCAGACTTGACATATTCACCACCATTATTAGATATGAGGATCTTGAGTTTCCTCCCAGACCGGTTTTCAACCAAGGCTCTAAAGACTTTGAAGAGGTCAAAAAATTCAGACTTATGCTTTAGGAAATGAACCCAACAATACCTGGAAAACTCATCTATGAAGGTCAGTGCATATTTGGCTTGAATCATGGACATATGAGGGAATGGACCAGCAATTTCACTATGGATCAACTCAAGAGGTGCAGAGGTTCTCTTATGACTAGCTTTCTCATACTTGTGCTCTGGGTGTTTTCCTAGGATACAACCTTGACATACTCCCTTAGAAAACTTGATCTTTGGTAACCCTATGACCATATCTTTTCCACTCAAATCAGAGATATACTTGTAGTTAAGATGGAAAAATATTTCATGACAAATCTTGCTTGCTTCATTAGCATGAATCAGAAGAGTAGAGGGGTTTGAGTAGGGTAGAAAATGGGAAAACTTGGATACCTTTGAAGTGTGATCAACAACACCTTTTGCTATGACTTTACCATTCAAAATCTTAGTGATTTCAACATCATCCATGGAGAATATGACCTTCTTTGGAGACCTAGTATGATTCATCTGATACACTGACAAGAGATTAGAGGCAAGACCTGAAACATACAACACATTATTGAAACTACCATGGTCAAGATCAATCCTACCCTTCCCCAAACTGTTAGTGAGAGAGTCATCTCCCAAAACTATTGGTGGACCTTTCAACATGTCAAGAGAGGAGAATGTCTCCTTTGTCAAAACCATATGTATAGAAGCTCCAGAATCTATGATGAAGCTAAGTGATCTTGATATGCCAGTAACCAAGGCATGTACTCTCTCTTTGTCTTCTGAATTTGATCATCCTTCCTTTTTC
>LPNX010658723.1:129266-151378 GCA_001517045.1 Pseudotsuga menziesii | reverse complement strand
CAGCTCCAACAATCACCCGAAAACAGTGCTGCAACAATGGCAAGTGTGAAGAAAATCTCGTTAAGGTTTTCATTTTTATAGAACTCTTAGACGTCGCTATAGCGACGGAAAACATTGACTTTTTGCGCCCTAGGTCAAGTTTTCCGTTGTAAAAAGCCACTAAAATCTCAATCCTCTAGGTCGACTTGACGGTGTCGTCGCTATAGCGACGGATAGCCGTCGATACAGCGATGTCCATCTCTTTAGCCATGGATACAGCGATGGATAAGACTCCCTTCGTGGATACAGCGACGGCTAGGCATGGATACAGCGACGCCTCGTTCCTGTTGCTTCTGATTTTACACCAAAAAGTAAGAAACGTGGAAAACCTCCGTGGAAAAATCCGCGCTTTTGTATTAGTGAAGGATAGTTTTTTTTGTTCCCACGAATTTGTGGTGATCATGCCCATTTTAGGTGTTACCATCACATGAACTTGTATCACTCGCGTATATGGATAATATTTGTAGGTTGCAATCACAACTGAAGAAGGTTTTAGATTACTTATGTTATCAAAATTTGACATGATTGAATGAGTAGTTAGCAAAATTTATATAGAGTTATTGCACATCATGTTGTTTAAGTTTATTTTGATATGTTTTACATTTATAATGTCATGATGTTTTGAGTAAAGCCCATGATAATGATTGAGTTAAGCCCATGATATTTTATTATGTAAACACTATATATGTATGTGATTGGTTTGTTGTAGACAAAATTGGACTTGTGCTTAAGTTAGTTTTTCATATTTTGTTATGCATGTTATTTTAAATGATAATATATACTTGTTGGTAGAAACCCACTTATTGCAAAGGCATGTTAAACACAGTTTATTTTGATGGGGTTTCGCAAATTTTTGTTATCTAGCTTATGCTTTTGAATTAGTTATGTGGTGACATTTTATTTACTATTATATAGGTCTATGTGATGGTTGGATGTTCTGAAGATAATTGGATTTAGATGCATTTACATTTTCAATTTTGAAGAGATGTCATTATATACCATGTATACGTTTCTAATTATTTTCTTATTGATTTTTTTATTGCAGTTGCGGCTATGGACCCCAATGCGAAAATATTGGTTGAGATTGCCCAGTTGAGAGGGTTGAGTACTGATTTTAGTGGTGGTGACAGAATTCGACGTTCACTTGCATCCACTTTGGATGCAATTGTTGAGACCATCACTGTCACATAACCCAATTTTGTAAAATTATGTAATTTGTTTAATTATATTTCTGAGACATTATGTTAAATTTAATCCTAAGTAGGGATTGATGACTCAGCAGAGTCAACAGTAATGGAGTGTAATTCAGAATATTTTATTATTAATAAATAAATTATGGAGACAACAGCATGGGAGAGCTGTTAAAAGAGGTTACTGGTCAAACTGGTGGATGGAACTAGGTGGAAAGGCAAAAGACAAGTGGCAGCATCCTCAAACACTTCCTAAGTTGTAGGTGGAAACTTCCCTATATTTGGGGTCATGATTCCCCAAGAAAGTGCAATCAAAGCAGGTGGCTCATTAAATGATAGTTAACCCAACAAAGACCTAGGAAATCTTTTAAAAGTACTCAATGAAGAGAGCTGAGGCTGCTCAGTTATTTTCCAGAGAGAATTCATTTAGGTGAATGTTATTCAAGAAATCCATTGAGGAAGAGGGAAATACATTAAGGAAGTTGTTTTAGGGGGATTGCTGCAGTAAATTGATTTCATTACATCTTTTTGAGCTGAGAGAACTGACTGATAGTTCTGAGTTAATACCGAGTTTGAAGACTGTTATCTGACTTTGCTGCACCTAGTTCCAGCCAGGGAGACCAGAGCAAGCTCGGGGGTCCTGAGAAGTCGTTGTCTAAGCTCTCTCCAGGAGTTGGTAGGGATGAACGGCCTCCCATTGCTGTTGTTGTCCACAGCTTAAACAGGTTCTGTCATTTATTTATTTATGTTTACTGAGTATGAATGGATGCATGTTATGTTTATTTATGTGTCTGAGTAGTTAGTTAGTTTCAGTAAAGTTAGTATCTCAGAATATCAGTAGTTAAATCTGTTAATAGTTACTGTGTTTTTCCACATCTGGTATCACCAGACCGTACTCCAGCACAGTACCTCGGTATTGTGAAGTAATATCCTTCTCAACCGAGTTTCCTATTTAATTACTTTTAATAATTACAAGTGTTTCATAATTTCTTAAGTTGTTTTTCTTACAGTCTTTCAAACTACTTCCTGGTACTGTATCTTTGCTTCCTGTAAATACTAGCTACAATAAAGAAAAGATAGACTAAATATTTCTGCTGTTTAAGGCTTATAATAGCTAATTTCTAGTTTAAAAGAATCTAACCCTTAATGTTGAAATGACAATACTGACAATAGGATTTAATTATTCATTGGTTGTTTTTACAAATAAATCCTAATGGTATTAGTCTGCATCATAGTTAAGAATGCAATTATTTAATTACTGTATACTATTTTATTTCAGCTAAGTTTAAGCATATTTCAAACTGTTATCCTATTTTCAGATATAGTAAATGAATGCTATCATATACACAGTAAATTACATAGTTACGTATTTGAAACTAAACTTTAATATTGAATGAGTGTTATGTAGAAATACTCATGCGTTATAACTAAATAAATAACTAAACCAAACATTGGATAACAACATTTAAAATAATCAAAGGAAACCTTAGTAAGAAGTAATATCATTCTTATATTACTGTTAATGTATCTATGATGCATACATTATAAAAGTAAAACTTAAGTAATACTTTATTATTGCAAGTAGAAACATAGTTCATTTATACCTTATGAATAAATAAATAAGGATTTATGTACAAAATGTTTATGCTCTGTGTATTATAATTTAATAAACAATACAAAAATAACAATCGTAAAATATAACAAGAATATAACAGGCCTTCCAAATTTGAAAGGTATGCACTTTTCTTTCATAGCTTCTAATAAATAGAAGTCAAGTTGTAAAAATAGTTCAGAAACAATAACAACAAATTTATTTAATAATAATCTCGAGAGTACTTTTCTCCCAAATTCTTTATGTAATAAAATAAATTACAGTATTTATATTCTGTCTAAGAACAATATAAGAGAATGGTATTCTCAGCTAGGATAGTTGTATAAGGGCACAAACCCTATATATATATATATAATTTAAGAAGTTTATTTATAACAAATAAATCAAGATATATAACCTTCAGAGCAATTAAATAAAACGAATTTACTATCAGATAAATAACCTAGTTATAACAGAACAGTGATTAGCTCGATCATCGAGCTTGACCACCAAGGTTATTATCTCTTAATTAACTCTTAAATATTAATAGAGTTATTATTTTTAAATGATAGATTAAGAAAACTAAACTTAATTTCGACTGGGAAATTAGGGTTGAACCCTATAAGTCGAGTATTTACAAGTAAAAGAAATATTAAGAGTTAAAATAATATTTTCACCTATGGCCGTATAATCAAACCACAGGATAAGCTGTTATAAACCCTTATTCAATTATTTTCTTGTGCATTTCTTAGATTTAAAACTGTAGATGATAAAACAAACTAGAAGAGATAGTAAAATAATAAAACATTTATATATTATCAAATCTCGGGTGAAAACCCTAAATACATAAAGGGTACAGTAAAGAAAGCAAACAGTCGAGGTCATAACCTCTTTTACAGATAGGATACAACCCTTCCTTTCCTTATATTTACAGCAATAAAAAACCAGAAGGAATCTATCCCTTTACATGATAGCTAAGCTGTAACAACCATGCTTATCGCAGAGGGTAAACCTGTTAAACTAATTTTTAATCTACAGCTAGAAAAGTCAGAATGGAACCAAAGTAACCACCAAAGTTGCGCCACTCATATCCATTCATTAACAGCCTATAAAAATTAGCAAGGAGGAACGCCATGGTGGAGACCAGGCTTACCCGGGAGAAGCCAGTAGCCAAACCTCACGATTCCCTTTCCTCAAAAGAAGACCTAACCTGAAATGCAAAGAGACAGTATGTTAATTTTTTAAAACCCTTAACATTTTATTATTTTAAAGCTGTATTCATGGAAAACAAAAAAAGACTGAACTGTAACTTACTGGCGAATTGAAGGAAGTGCAGACCCTATGAATAAATTGATAACCACGAACAAAAGATACATAAACCCTTCTTTCGTCACCAAGAAGGACGAACTGGCAGAAGTAAAGGGTACCTTCCACGATGGAAGCTTAACAGTATCAAGCCGAGAAGTTACACTCACGCAGTAAAGCGTCGACAATGGTGCCGAAGAGAATACCCTAGGTTTAGGACAATCATATGCCCACCAACAGCAAACTATAGACTCTCTCACAGAGCAGTAAAGGATCATGAAGGACTTCTGCAGCATCCGCGCTGCTATCAAGCAAGCAACAGCAGAAACGAACTAGAAGGGTTATGCAGAGCGACCAAGCGTGAACACGAGGGAGAAATGGTAATTTTTAGGGTTGAGTCAATGATTTATACCACCAGTGCATGGTTCTGGAGTGACCACGTAAGTACTTTAATAATTGGTAGAAGGTGGGTCAAACACTAATGTTCCATGACAAGCTTCCCTCATTTGTTTTCCAAACAAATCATGCACGGATATTTCCATTTGGGGCGCTATGCTATGGTCACACCTGCCATATAATTCACAATCATAAACATTAGCATAATTCTCTTTAAGCCTTGCATTATATACATTAAAAGCTTGCATAGTAAATATGAAAAACTTTGCCTCATAGATATTGGAGCTATGCATTGTAATTATCGTTCAAGATTGGGTCTTGAAATATTTTAGACTTAGGGGATTTGATTTTTAATTATAAAAATTAATAAGATGGATATAATGTTAAGTTATAAGTTGCTCATATAACTTACTATTATAATGTCATTTACCCTAGTCTCAAATGGAAATAAGAGAGATATCATTTCCTTTTATAAGATAATGGAGTGATGATAGGTAAAGAGGTTTACAATTCTATCACTACAATGTAAATTGCTATAGATTTGCTTAGATGATAAAATATTTATCATTGTTTCTTTATGTGACTTTAACTTGTTAAATTTAAACTAGATAACCCACAATTTTTGGAGTAAAGATTACCTAGTCCATTTTACTTGTTATTACCAATATAATAGCAATATTTTAATAGTCTTAAATTCATTATGGTAACAAGTAGACTTTTGCTATCCTTCATGCTCAAAGATTTTACAAGGATGGTGTAAGTGAGTGTACATAGGTAGTTTATGCAAGTGATTATAACCATTCTTGTGATAGTATAGTCTAGAAACCCATAATAAGTTTAATTATGATAATCTAGGACAAATTCTAAAGGTGCTTATAGAATTTATTCAATTATTGGTCATGGAAATAGAGGTAGTTTCCAATTAGTGTAAACTCATAAAATGTTAAGAGAAGACATGTATCAAGCAGTAAATCCTATAATTGATAGAAGTAAGAAAATTATTATTGATATTATCTAACTCTAGATCCTTTACTATTGTAATTTGCAATTCAAAACATATTGTGAATTTAAACTTGGCATGATGCAGTAACAACTGTTAAGCAGAAATTGCTCTGAATTTGATAACCCAGTTTTATTTACTGTGCTAGGTAAGAAATATTATTTACTCCTATGTGGCATTACAGTACACTCATCAAATGATTCAATACTTCATAGAAATGTTTAATTCTGATATTATAAAGGAAATAGCTATCTTACTCTCTAGAATTTGCAAACGTTCTATCAGTAAGATCATCAGGAGATCATAAGAAAATCTTTACCTTTATAAGCTTGATAAACCTGGCTAGCATGCTATACTTTTACTGAATGAATTGGTACAGCAAATTGTTATCTAATACTTTAAAAATCTGTTAGCAACGACCCAAACTTTACCTCTATATCTGTAATAGAAAGAAAAACTGCTGCATTAGCTCGAAAGCTAAGTAAGCCCAGTCTGTCATAGCAATCCCCCTTGCGGTTGCAAATAGAAAACAATCAGTAATTGACAAGAAAATCATCTTATAAGTTAAGCACAAGTAAAGATCATTCAGTACAATTCTAGTAACATAAACTAATCAAACAGTTAATGTCTGCATTTAATAAATTTATATGCTATTTTAAAAGTTTTAAATTTTTCGAAATTTTTGGGGTTTTGACATGTGGTATCAGAGCTCAAGGTTCAAACACTAGGCCTTGATGTGGCCCAATTACTTTCCACAGAACAGTAAAAATAATATACTAACCTGTATTTTGTTTTATTTGAAAGGCAGAAAATTACTTTTTCTGAATCTAACAGGCAAGTATGGAGAACTTAGGAGAATATGCTGACGAGGAATCTCCAAACACTGAGACCAGATAGATGTCCAGAGAACCTATGATAGAGGAGGTAACTGCTCACTCCTCACAGTTGATGCAGACCATAAAGGGTTTAAAGGCTGAAATAGAATCAGTCAAGAAGGATAATGAAAGAATTCTGAAGACTCAAGAGGAGTTAAATCAAATTCTGATAGAGAAATTTCAGACTGAAGGGAAAAACAGAAGGTCTGAATCTGAAGAAGTTAGCCATCAGAAAGGGTCCAAAAAGCTGAAACTATCTAAACCTGATAGCAGTTCATCATTATGAGGAAGTAAGGAACAACAGAGTTATTACACTACTAGTGATAGTAGTGAGGCGGAGTTGTATAAAAGGAAGAAAAAGTACAGGCCTTATGAAGAGATTTTCGGGGAGTTCAAGAAAATAAAACCCCCAACTTTCAATGGAGAAACTGAAAAAGGAGAAGAGGTAGAATCCTGGTTATCCGGGATGAGAAAATACTTTCAGATTTATAATTATTCAAATCAGCTGAAGGCGAGAATGGCCATATATAACCTTTCAAGAAAGGCAGATATATGGTGGAAATATTTGGAAAGGGTTAAGGGGATCAAAGAAAAAGAAGTCAATTGGAGTACCTCTAAAAGGTACTTCAAGAAGAAGTTTATGTCTAAACAATACTATGAAGAAAGGGCCAAGGAATTTTATGAGTTAAAGCTTGGGTCCATGACTATGAAAGACTTAAACAGTAAGTTCTTAAGTCTGTTAAGGTATGTGCCGTATTTAGTTGATGAGAAACCTAAAGTACAGCAGTTTCTCAGCTACCTGCCATATCATATAAAAGACATAATCGAATATGATAACCCCAAAACTCTGGAAGACGCCATGCGAAAGGATAATTTCTGTTTTGAACAGAATAAAAAGAAAGAAGGAATAGCCAACTGGAGTCTAAAATGAACGATAATCAGCCTAAGTTCAAGAAAAAAGAGTTTGTACCCCAGAAAAATTTCTGAAATAACAAGAACAGAAATCATTTTAATGGTAAGAACTTCGAGGGAAGCAAAAATGGTGCTTCTAATAATTCCAATAACTTCAAGGGCAGCAAGGAGGCTTCTAACAATCATGGAAATTTCACTAAGAATTTCAAACGGAAGGAGCCTGTTAAGTGTTGGGAGTGCAATGGCCCACACTATGCTTCAGTTTGCCCAAATCGGAAGAAACCAAACATCAATATTCATACTATAAAAGATAAAATGACTGTTGGATATTTTGCAAGAACTATTCCCCAAATCAATGCAGTGTTGGAGAACCGCCAAGTTGATTATCAAACTTCCATGGTGGAAGTAGAAGGTATGGTTAACAAAACCCCTGTAACTATTTTAATAGATCCAGGTGCAAGTCTTAGTTATATTTCACCGCAGATAGTAGAAAAGTGTAATCTGACTGTTGAAAAGTTTGATAACTCCTCGCTAGTTCAACTAGCCATAGGGGCAAAAGGGAAGGTAAATTATTATGTTAAGGAATGTGCTTTAGATATGAATGATTTTAAAACTACTGTTAAATTAAATGTTCTGTCACTTGGCTCGTATGACATACTTATTGGCATGGACTGGTTAGAACAATATAGGGTACTTTTAAACTGTTTTGACAAAACCTTTACATGTATGAATAATAATGAACAGCCTGTAACAGTTAAAGGTATTCCTAGGAAAACTATAATTAGGCAGATTTCTGCCTTACAGCTCAAAAGAGCAGTCAGAAAAGGATGCAAAGCCTATGCTGTAACTATTACAGATGAGGCAAATAAGTCTGAAATAAATAAAATAAGAATAGAGGATACTCCTGTGTTAAACGAATTTACTGATGTTTTTCCGGAGGAAATTCCAGGATTACCTCCAAGGAGGGAACTGGATTTCACAATTGAGCTGGTACCAGGTGCTGTACCCAGCTCGAAGGCTCCATACCGTATGACTATTTTGGAACTTAATGAATTAAAATAATAGTTAAAGGAATTAATATATAAGAAATACATTCGTCCTAGTGTGTCCCCTTGGGGAGCACCATTAATCTTTGTTAAAAAGAAAGATGGAACTATGCGACTTTGCATAGATTACCGTCAACTAAATAAAATTACAATTAAAAACAGATATCCATTGCCCCGCATAGATGATCTGTTTGATAAACTACGTGGAGCTACGGTGTTTTCTAAGATAGACCTGAGATCAGGCTATCATCAACTAAGAATTAAAGAAGAAGACATATTCAAGACAACTTTCAGAACTAGGTATGGACATTACAAATTTGTCGTAATGCCATTCGGGCTTACTAATGCCCCAGCCGTCTTTATGTGTCTAATGAATAACATAATGCATAAATACTTAGATAAATTCGTTGTCGTATTCATCGATGACATCTTAATCTATTCTAAAAATGAAGAAGAACATAAGGAACATTTACGGATAGTCTTACAAGAACTGCGAGAGAAACAACTCTTTGTGAAGTTCAGTAAGTGTGATTTCTTCAAGGATGAAATCCAGTACTTAGGTCACGTGGTGACTAAGGAAGGGATTTCAGTTGATCCTGAAAAGATCCGAGCAATCGAAGATTGGCCAGTACCAAAAGACGTAATAGATGTTAGGTCCTTCATGGGAATTACCGGTTATTACCGGAGATTTATAGAAGGATTTTCAAAAGTAGCCAACCCAATCACTTCCTTGCAAAAGAAAGGCAAGAAATTCGATTGGAACTTAAAATGTGAAGAAAGCTTTAAGAAACTAAAAACTTTATTAACAACTGCGCCTATTCTAAGAATAGCGGATCCTAATAAGGATTTCGTGGTTTGCACCGATGCTTGTAATGACGGTCTAGGCAGAGTGCTGACTCAGGATGGGCATGTCATTTCCTATGAGTCTAGGAAGCTAAAGATCCATGAAAATAATTATGCCACGTATGATTTGGAACTAGCTGCTGTTATTCATGCCTTAAAAATGTGGCGACACCACTTAATAGGTAGAAAGTTTACTTTAATGACTTATAATAAGGGTCTGAAATACCTTTCAGATCAGCCTAACTTAAATGCAAGGCAAGCAAGATGGTTAGCCTTCCTAAGTGAATACGATTTCGAAATTCAACACATAAAAGGAAAAGAAAATAAAGTAGTTGATGCTTTGAGCAGAAATGCAAAACTGAATTTTACAACAGCAATCCATACTTATAATTCTGATTTAAATGAACAGTTAACTGAAGGGATAAAATTGGATGAAATTTATCAAAAATTACAAGCTACAGCTAAAGAAGAACCCACAGAAAGTTTAATTAAGGGTTATGGTCTAAATAAAGATGGATTTTTATTGTTTAAGGATAGATTGTTTGTGCCTAATGTGTCTAAAGTTAAATTGTTGATTCTGGATGAAGTGCATAAAACCCCTTACTCAGGGCATCCAGGCTACTAGAAGACTGTCACCATGTTAAGAAAAGATTATTTCTGGCCTAATATGAAATCTGAAGTAGCTGAGTATATAGCTAGGTGTTTGGACTGTCAACAAGTGAAGACAGAACATCAACATCCAGCTGGGTTACTGTAACCTTTGCCTATTCCTAGTTGGAAATGGGAAATAATCAGCTTAGATTTCATTACCGGATTACCCAGAAATCAAAATTAGAATGATTCAATTATGGTGGTAGTGGATAAATTAAGTAAAGCAGCACATTTTATTCCTCTCAAAACCATTTACAAGGCTGCAAATATAGTAGACATTTTCTTAAAGCAGATTTTTCGGCTACATGGTGTACCAAAGGTTATTATTTCAGACAGGGATCCTAAATTCACAGGGAATTTCTGGAAATCCTTGTTCAAGGGATTAAACACAACACTGAATTTCAGCACTTCTTTCCATCCTCAGACGGACGGACAAACTGAAAGAGTTAATCAGGTGTTCAAAGATCTGTTAAGAATGTACATCAACGATCAACCAAGTAAGTGGGAGGATTACTTACATTTAGCAGAATTTGCATACAACAACAACTATCAATCATCAGCTAAATTCAGTCCTTTTGAAATTTTGTATGGGCGTAAATGTAACACTCCTATCTCCTGGAATAATCCGGTAGATAGATTAGTGTTAGGACCCGAATTATTAAAAGAAATGGAACAGATTGTAAAACAAGTGCAGGAGAACTTGAAGGTTGCCCAGGATCGGCAAAAGAGCCAAGCAGATTTAAAGAGAACTCCTAAAGAGTTCCAGGTGGGTGAGCATGTATTCATAAAGGTAAGACCAAAGAAGAGCTCCCTAAGATTGGGGAGTTGTGAAAAATTAGTGCCACATTACTGTGGTCCGTTTGAAATATTATCTAGAATTGGTCAAGTTGCATATCAGCTAGCATTACCACCTAACTTAAAAGTGCACAATGTTTTTCATATTTCTGTTCTGAAAAAGTATGTACATGATGCTACTCATGTGATTAATTGGAACGTTGTACAGGTAGAAACAGAAGGGGAAGTTCTGGTGGAACCGGATTGTATCCTCGGGAGGAAGGAAATTACTCTGTGGAACCGCACAATTGGACAACTGAAGATGCAATGGAAGCACCTTAGTCCTGAAGAAGCTACCTAGGAACTGGAAAGTAAGATGCAGGAAGCATACCCAAATCTATTCCAGGAGATTGCAGAGGATGAGGAATAAGTAACATCGAGGATGATGTTACATTTTAAGGGGGTGTGTATGTCACATACCCCAATTTTGTAAAATTATGTAATTTGTTTAATTATATTTCTGAGACATTATGTTAAATTTAATCCTAAGTAGGGATTGATGACTCAGTAGAGTCAACAGTAATGGAGTGTAATTCAGAATATTTTATTATTAATAAATAAATTATGGAGACAACAGCATGGGAGAGCTGTTAAAAGAGGTTACTGGTCAAACTGGTGGATGGAACTAGGTGGAAAGGTAAAATACAAGTGGCATCATCCTCAAACACTTCCTAAGTTGCAGGTGGAAACTTCCCTATATTTGGGGTCATGATTCCCCAAGAAAGTGGAATCAGAGCAGGTGGCTCATTAAATGACAGTTAACCCAACAAAGACGTAGGCAATCTTTTAAAAGTACTCAATGAAGAGAGCTGAGGCTGCTTAGTTATTTTCCAGAGAGAATTCATTCAGGTGAATGTTATTCAGGAAATCCATTGAGGAAGAGGGAAATACAGTAAGGAAGTTGTTTTAGGAGCATTGTTGCAGTAACTTGATTTCATTACATCTTTTTGAGCTGAGAGAACTGACTGATAGTTCTGAGTTAATACTGAGTTTGAAGACTGGTATCTGAATTTGCTGCACCTAGTTCCAGTCAGGGAGACCAGAGCAAGCTCGGGGGTCCTGAGAAGTCGCTGTCTGAGCGCTCTCCAGGAGTTGGTAGGGAGGAACGGCCTCCCATTGCTGTTGTTGTCCACAGCTTAAACATGTTCTGTCATTTATTTCTTTATTTTTACTGAGTATGAATGGATGCATGTTATGTTTATTTATATGTCTGAGTAGTTAGTTAGTTTCAGTAAAGTTAGTATCTCAGAATATCAGTAGTTAAATCTGTTAATAGTTACTGTGTTTTTCCACATCTCGTATCACCAGACCGTACTCCAGCACAGTACCTCGGTATTGTGAAGTAATATCCTTTTGAACTGAGTTTCCTATTTAATTACTTTTAATAATTACAAGTGTTTAATAATTTCTTAAGTTGTTTTGCTTACAGTCTTTCAAACTACTTCCCGGTACTGTATCTTTGCTTCCTGTAAATACTAGCTGCAATAAAGAAAAGATAGACTAAATATTTCTGCTGTTTAAGGCTTATAATAGCTAATTTCCAGTTTAAAAGAATCTAACCCTTAATGTTGAAATGACAATACTGACAATAGGATTTATTTATTCATTGGTTGTTTTTACAAATAAATCCTAATGGTATTAGTCTGCATCATAGTTAAGAATGCAATTATTTAATTACTGTATACTCTATTATTTCAGCTAAGTTTAAGCATATTTCAAACTGTTATCCTATTTTCAAATATAGTAAATGAATGCTATCATATACACAGTAAATTATATAGTTATGTATTTGAAACAAAACTTTAATATTGAATGTGTTATGTAGAAATACTCATGCGTTATAACTAAATAAATAACTAAACCAAACATTGGATAACAACATTTAAAATAATCAAAGGAAACCTTAGTAAGAAGTAATATCATTCTTATATTACTATTAATGTATCTATGATGCATACATTATAAAAGTAAAACTTAAGTAATACTTTATTATTGCAAGTAGAAACATAGTTCATTTATACCTTATGAATAAACAAATAAGGATTTATGTACAAAATGTTTGTGCTCTGTGTTTATAATTTAATAAACAATACAAAATCAACAGTTGTAAAATATAACAAGAATATAACAAGCTTTTCAAATTTGAAAGGTATGCACTTTTCTTTCATAGCTTCTAATAAATAGAAGTCAAGTTGTAAAAACAGTTCAGAAACAATAACAACAAATCTATTTAATAATAATCCGGAGAGTACTTTTCTCCCAAATTCTTTATGTAATAAAATAAATTACAGTATTTATATTCTATCTAAGAATAATATAAGAGAATGGTATTCTCAGCTAGGATAGTTGTATAAGGGTACAAACCCTATATATATATATATTTAATTTCAGAAGTTTATTTATAACAAATAAATCAAGATATGTAACCTTCACGGCAATTAAATAAAAAGAATTTACTATGAGATAAATAACCTAGTTATAACAGAACAATGATTAGCTCGATCATCGAGCTTGACCACCAAGGTTATTATCTCTTAATTAAATCTTAAATATTAAAATATTTATTATTTTTAAATGATAGATTAAGAAAACTAAACTTAATCTCGACTGGGAAATTAGGGTTGAACCCTATAAGTCCAGTCTTTACAAGTAAAAGAAATATTAAGAGTTAAAATAATATTTTCACCTACGGCCGTATAATCAAACCACAGGATAAGCTGTTATAAACCCTTATTCAATTATTTTCTTGTGCATTGCTTAGATTTAAAACTTTAGATGATAAAACAAACTAGAAGAGACAGTAAAATAATAAAACATTTATATATTATCAAATCTCGGGTGAAAACCCTAAATACATAAAGGGTACAGTAAAGAAAGAAAACAGTCGAGGTCGTGACCTCTTTTGCAAACACGATACAACCCTCCCTTTCCTTATATTTACAGCAATTAAAAACTAGAAGGAATCTATCCCTTTACACGACAGCTAAGCTGTAACAACCATGCTTATCGCAGAGGGTAAACCTGTTAAACTAATTTTTAATCTACAGCTAGAAAAGTCAGAATGGAACCAAAGTAACCACCGGAGTCGCACCACTCATAGCCATTCATTAACATCCTATAAAAACTAGCAAGGAGGAACGCCATGGTGGAGACCAGGCTTACCAGGGAGAAGCCAGTAGCCAAACCTCGCGATTTCCTTTCCTCAAAAGAAGACCTAACCTGAAATGCAAAGAGACAGTATGTTAATTTTTTAAAACCCTTAACATTTTATTATTTTAAAGTTGTATTCATGGAAAACAAAAAAAGACTGAACTGTAACTTACCGACGAATTGAAGGAAGTGCATCCCGTGTGAATAAACTAATAACCATGAACAAAAGATGCATAAACCCTTCTTTCGTCACCGAGAAGGACGAACTGGCAGAAGTAAAGGGTACCTTCCATGATGGAATCTTGACAGTATCAAGCCGAGAAGTTACACTCATGTAGTAAAGGGTCGACAATGGTGCCGAAGAGAATACCCTAGGTTTAGGACAATCATATGGCCGCCAACAGCAAACTATCGACTCTCTCACAGAGCAGTAAAGGAGCACGAAGGACTGGAGCAGCATTTGCACTGCTATCAAGAAAGCAACAGCAGAAACGAACCAGAATGGTTATGTAGAGCGACCAAGCCCGAAGGCGAGGGAGAAATGGTAATTTTTAGGGTTGATTCAACGATTTATACCACTAGTGCATGGTTCTAGAGTGACCACGTAAGTACTTTAATAATTGGTAGACGGTGGGTCAAACACTAATGTTCCATGACGAGTTCCCTCATTTGTTTTCCAAACAAATCATGCATGGATATTTCCATTTGGGGCGCTATGCTATGGTGACACCTGTCATATAATTCACAATCATAAACATTAGCCTAATTCTCTTTAAGCCATGCATTATATACATTAAAACCTTGCATAGTAAATATGAAAAACTTTGCCTCATAAATATTGGAGCTATGCATTGTAATTATCATTCAAGATTGGGTCTTGAAATATTTTAGACTTAGGGGATTTGATTTTTAATTATAAAAATTAATAACATGGATATAATGTTAAGTTATAAGTTGCTCATATAACTTACTATTATAATGTCATTTACCCTAGTCTCAAATGGAAAATAAGAGAGATATCATTTCTTTTTATAAGATAATGGAGTGATGATAGGTAAAGAGGTTTACAATTCTATCACTACAATGTAAATTTCTATAGCTTTGCTTAGATGATAAAAGATTTATCATTGTTTCTTTATGTGACTTTAACTTGTTAAATTTAAACTAGATAACCCACAATTTTTGGAGTAAAGATTACCTAGTCCATTTTACTTGTTATTACCAATATAATAGCAATCTTTTAATAGTCTTAAATTCCTTATGGTAACAAGTAGACTTTTGCTATCCTTCATGCTCAAATATTTTACAAGGATGGTATAATTGAGTGTACGTAGGTAGTTTATGCAAGTGATTATAACCATTCTTGTGATAGTATAGTCTAGAAACCCATAATAAGTTTAATTATGATAATCTAGGACAAATTCTAAAGGTGCTTATAGAATTTATTCAATTATTGATCATGGAAATAGAGGTAGTTTCCAATTAGTGTAAACTCATAAAATGTTAAGAGAAGACATGTATCAAGCAGTAAATCCTGTAATTGCTAGAAGTAAGAAAAGTATTATTGATATTATCTAACTCTAGATCCTTTACTATTGTAATTTGCAATTCAAAACATATTGTGAATTTAAACTTGGCATGATGCAGTAACAACTGTTAAGCAGAAATTGCTCTAAATTTGATAACCCAGTTTTATTTACTGTGCTAGGTAAGAAATATTATTTACTCCTATGTGGCATTACAGTACACTCATCAAATGATTCAATACTTCATAGAAATGTTTAATTCTGATATTATAAAGGAAATAGCTATCTTACTCTCTAGAATTTGCAAGCGTTCTATCAGTAAGATCATCAGGAGATGATAAGAAAAGCTTTACCTTTATAAGCTTGATAAAACTGGCTAGCATGCTATACTTTTACTGAATGAATTGGTACAACAAATTGTTATCTAATACTTTAAAAATCTCTTAGAAACGACCCGAACTTTACCTGTATATCTGTAATAGAAAGAAAAACTGCTGCATTAGCTCGAAAGCTAAGTAAGCCCAGTCTGTCATAGCAATCCCCCTTGCAGTTGCAAACAAAAAACAATCAATAATTGACAAGAAACTCATCTTATAAGTTAAGGACAAGTAAATATCATTCAGTACCATTCTAGTAACATAAACTAATCAAACAGTTAATGTCTGCATTTAATAAAGTTATATGCTATTTTAAAAGTTTTAAATTTTTAGGAATTTTTGGGGTTTTGACAATCACATTGTCAAACAATGTACTATGTGATATTACTTCATATAGGGAAAGAAAAAGACGTGAGTACACTGATGGGCTTAGTTACAATGCAATAAAAAAGTTGAAAATCACCAAGGAGCATATATTTTCATTATTTAGGGACCCTCGCACGGGGGAAATCCCAAATGCAAACAGGACACATACCTCTATCGAGTGGTGCACATATCAACCATTTGTTGATAACTCGATGGACAGATGATATATGGTTTTTGATATGCCACCACACAACAACAGGGAAATCCCATTGTACTTCCTTCGGAAGATGTATGCAGAGTTCATGTTGGGAAAACACGTAAACTATTTTGATTATTTGCAGTTTCAGGGGATCGGTGGGTGGATGCCCCAAAACCGACCCAATGCGAGGCTTCGAGATGTTGAACGCCCTATCCCTGCACCTCGCAGGCAGTTTCCTGGGCCAGATGTCCCACCTATACATCATGTGATTCCACAGACACGTGAGGCATTTTTGAGTTTGGCACGGGCCGTTGTTCGCCATAGCACTCTGGTTCAGCATATGGGTGAGGATGGGACATCTATCCCTGGTGTGGTACATACACCAGGTCCTCATGGTGCAGGACCATCTTCTAGTGCAGTACCACCCACTGGTGCAAGACCATCTACTGCAGCACCATCTACTAGTGCAGCACCATCAACACATTCCCAGCCCACCTTTGAGCCTCACGAGTGCACATCGTGTGGTCGTCCATGCTATGGTCTTTCGTCAGATGTTGTCTTCAGTGGGTTTTTGAGTGATGTATGTATATGGTTAATTGTAATAAATTATTCATTTATTTTACTCTTTGTACACATATGTATAGTTTGAGCTAACATATTAATTTTGTGAACTTGCAGCTGATGCTTTATGGCAGAAGCGACGCCCCAGAGTATCATGTCCCACACTCTACACATGGGCACGACATTCCATCCACCGATCCCGTATCTCACACCGAGGCAAACATTTTAAAAATTCAGTTTTTTAATACTTGTTAAATTGTTAATTTCCACATACTGTACATGTTAGTTCACTAATGTTATCTACGGTCTAATATTTACAATTATTAAAATTGCAAATGCCGGATACTTCACAGGGGAAAGCAGTGATGGAGGTAGGATCCATATCTGGGAAGATGCCAGATCCTACACGAGGGGAAGCAGTGATGGAGGTAAACATTTTAAACATTTAAAAAATGTCATTTTTTAAATACATGCATGTCCGTCGAATCATCCATCTCTAGCTACATGAACTCTTGTTGACTATAGGCTGGTACCGAAACACCTGGACCACTTCCTGGACTTGTATCTCCTTATAGGCCATATGTGAGCAAGGGCCTAGTCTATATGAGACGGATTACTCCTAGAAAGAGTGAAGTTGTCTGTGACCATGGAGATACTGATACCATGGTAATTTGTATATCCATCGATGATATTTCTTGGTTAACTTGAAATCCAATGCCTAAAATATTTTGTTAATGTTTGATTTGCATGTTTACTGCATCAGGAGCCAGATTTCACTATTGAAAACCTTGTAGGGATGGTTGATGCAGCAGTCAGTGCTGCATATACAATGGCAACAAGGCAGACAAACGTGCAACTATTTGAACATGATATAGACATAGTGTGTTATTGTTGTCTATTGTTTATTCATGCACATTTATAACTATTTCAAGATTTAGTGATTGTAGCCACCACCCCCACCAGGTCCTGCCCCCTTTGGTTCAACCATGGATGCGACCATCATTCATGTTCAACCAATAGCTCCATCTGCTACACAAGAAACCCAATCCGCTTTGTCACAGTCTCTCACTGAGGTGAGATGTACATTAATGAACAAATGTTTCATGCAATGTCCATTAACATTTTCATAATTTTTGAGTTAATTTAGATATGGTATTTTATTGAGCTAATGTATTAGTACATAGTTAATTGAATTTAGCAATTGATATTTAATTTGCAGGGTCCAGAGATGCACACTGGTCCTATAGTTGTGCCTACGGGATCACCCTCAAGAAAGAATGAGAGGAACCTTGAGTTTTGATGTGTCTTATGGGATATGTACATATCGATACATGTGTACATGTGGCTTGGACAGTTTTGGATACATGTACTTTTGGATACATGTACATTGACATTTCACTTACATGTACACGTGGCTTGTATAGTTTTGGATACATGTACATGTGGCTTGGATAGTCTTGGATAGTTGTGGAGAGACATGTACTTCTGGTTACTTTTGGATATATATGTACTTTTCGATACTTTTGGATATATATGTACTTTTGGAGACATATACAAAATTGACATTTCAGTTATAAATGAATGATACATTTCACTTTGAATCTCCTCTTTGGTTTCCACATGTTCTTGTGTCAATCTATTGTATTGATTTGTGAGGATTATCTATTACTTATGAATGCACTATGTCAAAAGAAAAAACTATTATATTCAAAGGTTTCAATGATCTCAATACATGCACACTAAAGTCAAAGTTCTTACTCATGTAATTTAATAAATATAAGTGCAATACAATGTATTTCAAGGTTTCAATGAACTCACTACTTGCACACCAATTGGATATATCTAATTAAAAATTGTGAGTTTGGATTTATTAAATTACAAGTTAAGTCAATGCTCAAGTGTAATTTAATAAAACTAAGTGCAATACATGCTTTACATTTCATCAACAACCAACAACACAATTCAACAAACCTCATGCACCCAATGACTAATCACTCAGCATTAAAGGAACTACAATAGAATCCAAAGACTGAGAATCAACTTTGTGAATCAACATGACTTGAAGCATAAGTCCATCGGATAATGGTTGTATAAGACTGTTGCCACTAATCGAAACTGAACCAAACTGATCCAAACTCTTGTTGACCAAGTCTGAGCTGTTGTATGAATGAGATGATTCTCTCTTCCAAACATGACTTGAACAAATAACAACGATCTCCTTTTATAGCGTTCACCTCGAACAAATCTCCCATAGAATACTATTTCTTTAGAAATCCCTAGATTCCTCCTAAGGAGGAGCACTCCCTTATTATTTTCCTTATTATTGGATAAAATTCCTTGAATAGGTCCACATTTCTAATTCTCATATGTCTAACTCGTGAAATCCTATTGAAGCACACATTTATTCTTCATTTGAGAGTTTGACCATGTCAAAAGTTCCACATGGTGTCTCCTCAAGCAAAGATCTTTCTTATTAAAATGTAGAAAATTCCTTGAACAAAATATTTTTACTCCAAATCCCTCCTCAAAGGTGAAATACACCATATAATATGTAGAAATACATCAAGTAATTTGTCCTCAACCCCGAGGGATCTAAAAGTTGAATTATGCCTCTAGTTATGAGAAACGTGCCATCATGTTGTTTACCTCCAAAAAAGGCAAGGTGTTATTTCTGTTAGGATTATTAATCCTCCCTTGTCCAAATTTGGTCATATGTATAAATCGGGAGTCATGTCTAAATCGGGAGTCCGTCCAGTCTATTTATAGTCATTAGCACCATTGGTTAAACTTGACCTAATTGGGGCACATGTTTCAGTTACCAAAGTGTGGGGAACACTAATTGAGGCTCACTACCACTTATTGCACTTGATTGCATAAGTTTAGGAGTCTCCTAGATCAATTCCTACAATTTAGGAAGCAACTGGGAGTGCCGAAACCAACCAAGGTTAGTTCACCTTAGTTAATGACTAGTCAAGCCAAGTTAGGAGTCAGTTACATTCAGTTCTAGCCTTCTACATTCAGTTAAATAATGGTTTAATTAATTGCACACATGTGGGGTGATTTTCTCACCTACCACAGTCAGTTAACCATTATTTAATATTAAATGTAACACTTGGTTGTGTTTTAGAACTCCAGTGATGATTTAGACAAGGACAGTTAACTACTGGGTCCTCCAATTATGATTTAGACAAGTGCAGTTAACTACTGGGTCCTCCAATTGTGATTTAGACAAGTCTTGGTTACCTACAGTCAAGTAGAGTCATCAATTCGAACTTCCTCTTGTGGATTCAAATTTCTTGTGTCTATTAAAGCCATTTTACATTATTGTAATTATTATCTGGATTACTTTTTTGATTAATGAAAGCATTCACAGATGCAAGCCTTTTGCACTGTTTCATTCTTCAATGGCTGAGTAAATTGTGAGATCTTCTTTGTGAGTTTTGTTTTTGTCTACAGATCTATATACTCAAATTTACAATTTCATAAGTGGGTGTTTCTCCAATTCATTGGTTCATCTTCCTCCTTCAGTCCAGCATGCAATTCCCTTGTAAAAACCTCATTTCTAGAACCATCCTTTGTACAACTATGATCAATATCAGCATTTGGAATCTTCCACCTTTGTTGTTGAAGACTACTCATACTATCCTTAAAACTGGGATCAAGTTCTTGCAATATAACATTTGCGATTTTTTGTTTTTCTTCATTAATTTATTTAACAGGTGCACCTTCTGTTAACTTAGAAAATGTTGGGCTAACATAATTTTGCCTCCTGCTACTCATAGTTGCTGAATCTGCAATACCAGTTGTGTGGAATGTTCCACTTGGAATTGATCTTGTATCCTATCCCTTTCCTGATCGAATATGCCTATGGAGCTTCAATTCATTCTCTTTTGTTTCAATTTGCTTTCTCAATTTCTCCAAGTCAGTGCCACTAGGTTTAGTTACATATGAGCCAAGCTTGAAAGCATGTTTTTGGCCAATTGAACTATTGTGGCCAACAGTAGGCTTTTTATTACAGGGTGACTACCGAGGTGGACCCTCTCCAAACCCCATAGAAGTCACCCCACAGACTTGCAATGCACTTGATATGGTTGTACAAAATTCAGCAAACTGCTTTTTCACCATAGCCATTTGCTTCCGCATCCCTGGGGTTTGTTGTGATGTTGTTATAGTCATCTATGAAGAAGCTGCAAGTGATTGGCTTGCAGAAGTCCCACTTATATTTTCCCTTGATGATCCATCTTTCTCACTTCGATCCACTCTCTTGCTCTCTTCTTCACCCTCACTGTCACTATCTCCATCAGAGAATCTAATCACAAGGTTATCATATTTCTCTTCTGCTGCAGGAGATCTAATAGAAGGATGTAGATCTTGTAAACTCGACAATGGGCCGACTTAGATACCGTTCAGGGACACCTGGTGGACTTGGGCCCAGTGCGCAAAAAACCTCACGGAGTGGCAGTTTTGAATTCTATCAACTCCTGCTAGTGTGTTTGGGCATGGGAAATATGTCAATGCCAACCACACCCCCACCATCCGTGGCTTTCCAGATTTGGCCCTCGTTGGCATGACTGCATTGTCCCCTACCGAGAAAAACCCTAGCTTCAGAAACCACCATAGACGGAGGGAATCGGGTAATGGACATGAGGGAGAGGCCCCCCCGTAGCTAAAATCCCACGTCACGAATCCAACGGAATCGACGGTTCATCGATCGGAGGCCCAAGCATCGATCTATGGCGAGTTGTAGGTCTCCTCCAGATACCGTTCACAGACACCTCGTGGACTTGGTTCGAGAAACAATGTTAAGTTAGAATCCGTTATACAACATAAGCACATGTAAAATAACAATTAAGTACATAATCAAAGCATCTAACATACATAGCAAAGCGTGAACATAAGAATCACATAGTAATCAACATTACGACATCATAGTTACAAACAATAAACAGAGTAATAATCATAATTGAAGTAGGGGAGTAAGACGAAAGAACAACTTACGACAATTCTGTAGTACAATAGAGTATGACACTTTCCGCAAGTTTAAATAATGTTCGGATTAGGTTGTGTTTAACTAGCCTAATATTTTTTTTTTCAATTTTTAGGGACATTACAATTAGTGACCAAATTTTTAAAGCCTATGTAGACGTTGCTAGAATCCACACACTCTCACAACACATACACACAAAATAATTCAAAATGTAGAACCAAGTTCATTTTCACACTCACAAAAGTTATATTTATATTTAAAAAT
>LPNX010658723.1:34041-128993 GCA_001517045.1 Pseudotsuga menziesii | reverse complement strand
TTAGCATAATACAACATGTTATGGAACATTTCAGCATAATGGAAACAAAAAAGTACATACATTTTTAATATTTTACAAGTTTTTTAATGCATTTTTAATCAACATTACCAATTTTTTATTTATCTATTTACTGTACAAAGGATAGTATATCTCAGAATAACTTTGGATACTATGTGAAATCCAGAGAGGGACAAGAAGCTATGATATTTATTATTAATAGCAGGTCAAAGTCATCCCAGTTAATCTGTTGGGTAGAATTGGGTAAATAATACTTCACTAGGGCACAAGAGTGAGTTATATTTAATGAAAAACCATTTCATAGTATATCTATGGATTTCAGCTCATTTATTAAGAGGATTAAAGCTATCAAAATAACACACTAGGGTTGGTCAAATGGGTGAACAAATAAAGCACCTGGGTATGATAGTGGTTTAGTGTTATGTTTTTCCCAAAGTATTGGTGGTCGACCCACCTGGGTTCACATTGTTGACCAAGAGTTTTAGTTGTATGAGCAAAAGTTTAGATGTACTCTCAGTGAGAGAGTTTATGTGAATAGCCGAAAGGTATTGCAACCATGATGTTGCTGTTTGTAATTTCCCCTTCATTAAAATAAATATCACAGCTTGTGATGACCGTTTGGTGGATGTAGCCCAAAGAATTGGGTGAACCACGTATATTTGGGCATATTTTTCTTTTATCTGTATTTTTTATGTTCGTCATCTCGATTTTTTTTAGTGTGTTTTGCTAGATAATGAGTTGCATATAATGTTTTTATTTAAAATGAGAATTAAATGGATAAGCGGACTTTTCTTGTTGTATAACTTCATGATTGTAAATAAGGTCGAATGTAGGAGGGATAACGACCCGACCTTCTGAAAACAAATAAGTAGCCTCTTAAAAATATTACTATTTAGCATGAAACAATATGAATGAATCAGAATTAAGAATTGTTACCTGTAATGAACACGCCCCCTTATGGCTTGATTTAAACATAAAGCTTGGTATTGGTTGAATGGTTGTTTTACATTACTGATAGTTTTGACATTTCCAAATCTGATTGAAATGCCTCATAACAATATGACACTAACAGGAATTGACTCATGCTGCAGTAACAATGAAAGAAGAAAATTTTTACCCTTTCTCACACATATTGACATCCAGGTGTACCAGTATATTACATATGGTATCTGAGCGAGGTTACAACTATGGAGCTATTGGGCCTTCTACAAATTTGTAACTTTGCATAGATGCAATTAGTATTTGGTATTTTATTGGTTAATCAATAATGTGGAAAGTTTGATTAGTGATTATAGATTCCTTCTTTTTTTATTTTTGATATTTAGTCATTTGTGGAAATAAGAGCATTGGCACACCTCTGGGTTTTCTTGAATAGAGAATACACCTTTGCATACTCGGCATTTGGGGGAAATCTTGGAGAAAAAGAAGGAGAATTAGTATTCAGCGCTCAGCTCAAGGAGGAGAACTTACTCTCTTTTTCATACAGAATGGCTCGTACCTCCTTCAGCATTGGATTTCTTTTACCCATCCAAGAGAATCGTGTCGGCATTTGGAGTACTACTTATATCCTGCACATGTGTTTGGGTTTGAATAACAGATCAGGGATTTTACTCCCATCTTTAGTATGTATTCATTTTATTTACTATTCCAAGAAGTCTTTTATGCATTTTGTTATAGCTCCCATCAATGGTATAAGCTTCGATTGAATGGCAGTCCTGGGATTTTATCCAACCACATGTAAGCTTGTTTTTTTTTTCTTGTGTGCGTTTTAATATGGATGACCTTGATAGGTTACATGCATTTTCTTTTATTTATAGTCGGAGGCTTCATCGTTCCAACGAGTGAGTTGGTGATGTTTTCTTTTCCTGCGTCAAGAACTGACATTATAAACATCTGCATTTTTTCCATTTTCCTGCATTGAGGGCCGTTAGGTATGCTTTGTAAAACTTATTCTGGCCTCCATTTTTCCACTACCTATGATCAGGGTCATTGGGTATTTTGATCTGCATCTTAAAAATTAATTTGGGCCTGCGATTTTCCGATGCCTTTGTTGAGGATTTTTTTTTAATATGCATCTTATAGTCTGAATCTGGACTGCATCTCATTGTTCCAAACAATGAGCTTGGATAAGAACTCTCCCTACGTTTCACGTTCCCATGAATGATTTTTGGTGATTTCATGGCCTGTGTGAGACTTGTCCTTGTTTGTTCTCTGATGTATTATGATTTGTTTTATGTTGAATATTTAGTATGATATTATGGTGTAGACCATCGATCCAAGGTGGTGTCATTATAGCATATAATTATTGATTGATGGTGTCAATGTATAATCCCTTGCCATAGTCTGTGTTTCAGAAGGAGTAAAGTGTGCGTTCAAAGTAGAAACCATGATTTTCAATCTGTGATTTGAATTAGGGTCTGATAGTTGATAAGATTTGGAGATACACCTTTTTATTGGTTGAAGACTCCTGTAGATCTGGAAAATACTCTTCCTTGTTGGGATTGATGTGGTTGATGGAATATATGAGAGATATGGTTTATGAGATAGATCCAAATCCTTGTGTTCAAGGGTAAACCTCTGCTTGTTAAAATTATGAACCTCTAGGAATCTCTTGTTTCTATCGTGCTTTGATTTGGGTAATATCAGACCTGAGAGCTTCAACAATTGCTATGGGGTATTCACTCTTATTTCTGGATTATGCGATGACACTAGAGATCCTAGCTCTGTATTCCTTTTGGATTGTATTTTTACTATGACTCGGAGGGGAACATTATTCTTTAGTGGTCACATTCAAAGAACAAGTCCTCTGACCATTTTATTGTATGTCTTGTTTGTGATTTTCATATTCGTTGTTGACTAATGAAATGTAAAACATAATCCTTGAAATGCCTTATCTGCAGGATTTGGAGACATTACGATATTAATGTCAATAACAAAAATGAATGATGGCATATGTTGATGTCATCTATATTGAAGACGTGCTAGAATGGATTTTACTTTCAACTGAATAATTTTTTTTCTTGATTTTGGTCAATATTATTTATCAACGACTTTTAACTCGTTTTGCAGCATTTGATGAAGTCTCATTTTGCTATACATGACCTCGACAGATATGTCTAATTTATGGGTATGTTACTGATGGAAATCGATTTAATTACTGTGCATTGTAGGTAATTATTTATTGAGCAGCAACTATTTCATTAAATGGTTTTTGGAATTTTTAGTATGGGATTGATTTAATTATTGTGCATGACAAATAATTGTTTATTGAACGGTAACAATTTCATTAAATCTTTTCTTGGAATTGCATATTGTTTAGTTACTATGGAATAAAGCTTAGAGTCTTCACTTTTTAGGCATCTATTGCTTTATTATCTCTGTTGGGTAACTCCCTGAATGGAGGTAGAGCAAGTCTTTGCTACATTGAAGACGAATGTATAAAGGTTATATTTATTTGCATCTTAAATCATATATCAACCACAAGCCTGGCTATATGGAAGGTTCATTAAAAACGATTTAATGAATAACAATATGTCTACTTTGACTTGGCATAGCATGTAAGGTTAATGATCAGCTTATTTAGGTTACGTATTAAGAAGGTGATGATGTTACAATGAATTGTTATGTTTCTGATGTATATTTACACATGCACCTATATTTTATCGGTCAGGTTGTTTTCAAAAGTAATCAATTTGTATAATCCGGTTGTTCGTAAACTAACGGTGGATGTTGTCTACATCCGATTGTTCGTAAAAATTCAAAGCTGGTGAAGTGGGGGGGGGGTGGTGCATTTGAAGGGAACGCACTTAACAAATAGGATCTTACGAGATATACCAGGGAATTTTTTTGGCGTTGGGGCTAGCTAAGGGTGGGCACAGTACAGGATTTTCCATTTTTTTGTTTGGGGTGATGGAGACCATTCCACGGACTTGCAAGTGGCTCTATGAATCATCACGGGCCTGTTAAGTCATCTTCGGGCTATATACATGAGCTAAGTATTCCATTCCTTTTTCCTCTGGCAAGACCATATAGCTGAATTCATAGAAAATAGCTTAATCGAAGGGAACTCATCATCAGAGCTAATAGGGTATTATGGTTCTTTAAAAAAAAGAACGATACCTTGAAACACATAAGGAATATGGAAAATGAGTCAATTTGAGATAATAATAACAACAGTTTAAAACTACAATTAAAAAAAGTTAATAAAATTTAGTGAATACAAACCAAAAAGTCAAATTATACAATGTTTGACGTCCTTAATTGACTTATTTGTATACAATATTCCTTATTCATATTTATATATTGTAAAGGTAGTTTGGATGTGTGATTTTCTATAACAGATTTCATTCATCATTTCAATGGTTCCACCATCATTATAGTAATATTTTTAGTTTATAGAGATATAAAATATATACACTATAAATTTATATAACATATGCTAATTTTCATGTAACTAATTTACAAAATAATATTTTAATTGTTTTTCAACAACTATAAATCTCGAAATTTAAAAGATAATGTTTAAGTTTGTTATAACCATAACCATAATATATACAATAACTATGATTATCTGAAAATTTTAAGCAATTAATACTATGGATCCATTTTATTTAAAGATTTATCATACTATTTATAAAACTCTTAAGAGATAAATCTCTTTTACAAATTTTTATTCAAGTTTTGTGGTCTAAATAGTTATAAATTTCATTTAAAACAAATCAAGATTTAAAAATAAATATTTATATAATGGAGAATCCTATTTAACTGACCATTTGCACCGATGGGACGACCACGGTCATCGGACGTGACCGCTCACGCGACCGCGGTCGTCCGATCGGTGCAAACGGTCTGTTCGAAAATGAACTCCGTCTAAATAGTTATAAATTTCATTTAAAACAAATAAAGATTTAAAAATAAATATGTGGTGCAAACGGTTGGTTCGAAAGTGAACTCCTTTATATAATGAAATTATCAAACAAAAAGTAATAAATAATGAACTAAAATTTCTATGCAAGCTATTTATGCGCGTCAAATGATGAAAAACTGTTACACGACCATAGAGACGCAACCCTACAATGGTACAGGGTAAGGCGTGGTGCCTACTCAAAGTCAGTAAAGTCATATCTGCACAGTGGCCAGGAAAGATTTTGATGAAACCATTTAAGGAGTTCACCGACCGTTTGCACCGATCGGACCGCGGTAGCGTGAGCGGTCATGTCCGACGACCGCAGTCATCTGATCGGTGCAAATGGTCAGTTACATAGGATTCTCCACCATTTAATGGTGCATCTACCATGAAAAATATGCTTGGGATTGCATGGAAATTGTTTGGCAAGTTGTCCAATCAGAATAATTTCATGACAAATTGCACATAACCATCCATCTCCGTCACCACTTGTAGCGATGAGCTCCTGAGAAATAGCCACGGTTAAAGAAGAATCAGAAGCTGAATAGACAGCAGCTACACGATTAGTCTCAAAGCAAGGGATATATTTTCGTGTCATTTGATGATGAAGAGTAAATTCTTGACTTAAAATTTGTATAGAATTAGTGGTATTCACGTCCTCAAGGAGTTGCAACACCCGTTTATGAGATGAGAAACTCCCACTCCATAGTGTTTGCACGCTCAAAATATTTCCATCTCCGCGGCTCCAATTCTTTACTATTCGATACCAAATTCTTTACTATTCGATACCAATGGTAATTTTTTCCTCGGTTGTGACCCTGACATCCCTCTGATCATTAGAAATCACTGAAGGCAATTCATAATCTTCAGCCGGTCTAATGTCATTTACAGTATCCCATATATTCTTGAACTCCCAGCGATATCTGTCTCCTTGAGTAATACATCTACACTCTACGCCCGAGAACAAGTGACGGTCAAAACCTTCAGCCGTTTGTGAAACGCGGTCAGATTGGCTTGATTGATATGCTACTGTGACTGCTTCTAGTCTATGCGTAGAATATTCCATCTCTGTAGTTCTCTCCAAAGCCATTTTTCGCCATACCATGCCTCTCTTTAACTCCGCTTTTAAATGTCTACAAATCCTGTTAAATATTTCTAGGGCGTGCCCCGCTCTCTCGCTGACCAGATCCGAATTGTTTGTTACGTTACGTTGTTCCTCCATCTAGGGCTTTTGAATCGCTTATGAGAAATGAGGAAAAAATCGCAATTGAAATAAAAAAATGTTTTACTGTTAATCGCTTGTGAAAAACCAAACAAGAAGTTTATATTTATAAATATGGTTGAGCATATACATAAAACGTTTCAGTGGCACAAACATTTGACTCATTGCATTTCCCATAGGCCGACATAAACAAGTGGCTCCAAAGTACCAGAATAAGGGAGTAGATAATCCTTTGATTCAAAGTGGGTCAAACTTCCTGGCGTGTGTCTGGATTTTTTTGTTGAAAGATATTTTATCTGATTTGAATTTGAAGGATAGGGCAAGATGACAGTCAGTATTTTTTTGTTGGAAGACAGTCAGTATTTTTTAGTTGGAAGATATTTTATCTGATTTGAATTTGAAGGATAGGGGCAAGATGACAGTCCCTATGGGAGGGCCTGTGTGTGGATTTTTTTGCTGGAAGATATTTTATCTGACTTGTATTTGAAGGATAGTGGCAAGATGACAGTGACTATGGGAGGGCATTGATTTGTGAGATGGCCTTGTTTAAATATTGTGATTGAGAAAGGTGGTCACTCCTTTGTTCAAAAATCTTTTGATAGAAACTTGAAACACCGGACCATGGAGACACCTAAAACACCAGACATGCACCCCTGAAAAGAACCTTCCTTAAGTGAACCATATGTCTGAGAGGGGCCTCTACCTGTAATAGCTAAGAGCCACCAAGCCCCAAATAGTTGGAATAAGAGGGCTGGTTTTAGAACCCCTTCCTCCAAAATTCATGAGAGTTGGACACATAAGTACGGTTCAGTAGTAATCATATTTGATCTAGGTTAAAAAAAGCTATTCCTAGATTTCCCACATCTCCTATTGAATTGTTTATTAGCGGCTCAACCCTTATTCTTAGGCATGCCTTGTTATATATAAGACATTGATATGTATTTTTATAGTAAATATTTCCTTGGATGGGAGGGATGCAAAAAACTATCAGGCCTAGCCTCTGGTCACATCCCTTGGCATCTCTAATCAACAAGAAGATTTTACCATGCAGTTACATGTACACCTATTCTTTGAATCCATGGTAGATGACAAGATGTAGGAAAATTAATTACAAAAATCCTCTAAGCAATTCTAAACACCACTTAATGAGGAACACATCAACCATCCCAAATCACCCAATAAAGTTTCTCTCTAATGAAGCCTCCCTTAAAAAATGGTTCCATTCATAGATTGAATAAACTCCTAAAGAGACTTTGAAATACAACATTCGTAGAACACGTGTTTCATTGTTTTCAACTTTAGGACAAGAGGGGAAAAGTCCATTAGAGATATAACCTTTAACTAGTTGTGCCTTCTTAGGAAAGCCCTCTTAAAACACCATCCATGGAAACACTTCAAATTAGTAACTCACCCTAACTAGCCACACACTATGAAGTCTCCTAATCCACCTTCTCTTTGCATCTATAGATAACCATTACGAACTAAGAGAAAGTTTGTTCTCATGTTGTTGAAAAAAAAGGATGTACCTCATATTACATCAAGTAGAGCTAGAAGTTCCATTCAAAATCATGCCAAAAGAGACTAGGAATGTGAATATTCGTTTTTAAAATGTCCTCTTGAAAAATAGGCCAATAATTTCCATATTAATATGTATGTACATACAAGACAGTGAAAACTATCGAGAAATAGTTCTTTAGTCCTTACAAGAGAAACTACTAGCATCCCACAAATCGATCCAATAGAAATTCCTCTTCTTACCCAATCATCATACTTGAAAATAAACAAAACAATGTCGACAACACACATGCCTTGCACTTTTCAACGTTAAATCATCCTACTCCCCTAATCTTATCCTATCCAACTAATTAACATCTACCACTTCACAAAGACGACTAAATTTCTCCCTAGATACTTTTGATGATAAAGGACCGTGAGCCTTGGAAATTGGGAGGACATGAAATCATATAGCATAGACCAAATAATCCCTTGATTGTAATGTTGTAATATCCTCAATTTTGGACCTAACACATATGGGCATGAGCCCCATTGTTTATGATGTTACCTTGATATTTTGGTTTTATATACTCGTTCAAAGACCCCACTGCATATGACAATGATGATTTGTTTGATATATAGGGCGTAAGCCAATTGCACATGATATATATAGGTTTCTTTGGGTTGGGCATGGACCCTGAAGCATATGGTTGATGAGATATTTTGTGTTGAGCGAGGAGATTTGAAGCACATGGGTAAATTGTTGTTTTCTGTTGAACAAGAAGCTGTGGAGCACATGAGTACGAAAGTCTAATATCCCGAATTTTTGACCTAAAAGTCAAATTAGGAACTAGCTAATAGTTCTTAAGTTAAATATTAAAAGTACTATATTAAATGGAAAGGGTTAAATCAAGAAGTGAAGTAATTGTTGATTTAACTGCCCCCTTGGCTTAAAAGTGTGTCTATAAAGTCTCAATCCAAGGAAAGTCTTGGGAGCTCATCTATATTTTGGAGTCATTATTCTGCATGTTTTATTTCTCAAGTGAATTCTTGGAGAACAATTTCCGCAAATAAAAAAGGAGAACTCATCCACACGTGCTATACGAGTTAGGGAAACCCTACCTTAGGAGGTCTAAGCTACTTGCATGTTGGAATGAGCTCGGGGGGATATGGATTGAAACGAGGAACCCTTCCCGGTCATGGTTGGGTGGTTGGGTAGAATCATGGTAGTTCACGAGTGATTTGGCCATCTATCTCACTATGATTGCTAATGCTACTTAATTGAGTGTGGACGTTCATCCATTAAAGGAGTTTCAAATTTACGGGTATGAGGTCCTTGACTCTCTTTTTTCCTTTCCTAGAATAAATGCTCATGATATTATGCAAAGGTTTATATTTTATGTTCTAACCCTAGTTGCTTTTGTTTTCCATGTCAAATCTTTTAAGGGTTTACATTTTAGATTATAACCCTAGGTTGTAATTTATTTTGGATGCTGGATTTATCTAGGGTTTATTGAGATAGGTCACCTTTGTAATTTTAACTCATGTATAAATATTTATCAAGGGATTTGCACCTTAGTTTTACTTTTGTATTATTTTTACTCTTTAAACTATGTTTCCTACAAACTAGGTTTTATTTCACGTTTATTACATAGTTGGCCTTTGTCCTATATACTAAACTCGCATATTTCATTTATTAGTAGAGGCATGTTATAATTAAATAGACTAGTTCAGAAGTAAGTTTTATATCTAGAATAAAATCATAACACCGTTAAGTAATCTATTAATTTAAAAAGCTTAACTAATAAATGATATATATATATAACATCAAAGCTAAGATAAGAACCAACGAAGACCTTTTGATGTGTGTATAAGTAAACAATGTCATAAACCAATTTAGAGACAAAATAAATTAGACCCTAAATGGTCCACGATATATAAATATCTATGCTAATTACTTTTACAAATTATAAACAAATACTATTATAATCAAACATGAAGAAGCTATTGCATAAAATATAACCCATACCATCTAAGAAAATCATAATCTACATAATAAGAGTCGTACTCAATAAATATCAAAGCCCAACATAAATAAAAACTACTTTAATTATTTCATACACAAAAATCATTGATAACCAAGCATTTGCATCGAGGCGGCGGGAACGAATCCTGTAGACACCCGTTTTCCAATTTGCGTACATAAATTACGATGCCCTTTACATTAAAAACCACCATAACATTAATACGCAGTGATCAATTTACAGCAGCCATATAACAAATAACCAACACATCATTACCACATTAAATTAAGAATTATGTAAGTGCAATGAGGTTGCGGGTCGCAGGATTGAATCCTGTGGACAGTTTGAATGCCCAAATCACAACCATTTCAAATAATAAACCCTCAATACCCTAAACAATCGGGTGTCAACTCGTGTAGGGTCCTAAATCTTTTAGAAAGCCATGGTGTATGAACTACACACACACTGTAAACCCAACTTAAAATCATTACACAGTCGTCGTAAGATGTTTACAAGTCCTAACACTGTAAATCCATGGTCATGGCCCATAAATAAACTTCACAGTAAATTAAATAAACTATTTTATGCCTTGTCAACGAATCACTCACAACAACGATTTTCCACACAGGATTTACAACCGCAGCCTTCCTTAACATTTCATTTACACATTAAAAACACCAACTGTAATTCTGGATCTATTCATTATTGCAGCCACACTGGTGGGTCCCAACACCATTTACGTCGTGGCCACAAAAGCAATCAACGCTCATTGTTTAAGTCATCCAAATAACTAATACAACCAACGTAGGTGAATGCCACATAAAACACATTTTATACACAGTAATTTGAAACCATAATCAAGATACATAGTCGTTCCTCTCGCCATTGCACCATTTGCAAGGAATGGTACATACCATACCCCATATACCCCTAATACTCGATCGTCCAAGTGCTTCATAACAAGTTTGCATCATTAAGTATAACCTGCACATAAATTGGGAGATCAAGTCCTTAGTTCAACAGAACTAAGTAAGCCCGCTAGACAAGAAGAGATGTTTACCTCTCACGCAGCACGTGGGAGAACTAGTCCCACCACTCCACCCACTTTGGTTCCAGAAACAAAGTTAAGTTAGAATCCGGTATACAACATAAGCACATGTAAAATAACAATGAAGTACATAATCAAAGAATATAACATACATAGCAAAGCGTGAACATAAGAATCACATAGTAATCAACATTACGACATCATAGTTACAAACAATAAACAGAGTAGTAATCATAATTGAAGTAGGGGAGTAAGACATAAGAACAACTTACGACAATTCTGCAGTACGATAGAGTAGGACACTTTCCACAAGTTTAAATAATGTTCAGATTAGGTTGTGTTTAACTAGCCTATATTTTTTTTCAATTTTTAGGGACATTACAATTAGTGACCAATTTTTTAAAGCCTATGTAGGCGTTGCTAGAATCCACACGCTCTCACAACACATATACACAAAATAATTCAAAATGTAGAACCAGGTTCATTTTCACACTCACAAATGTTATATTTATATTTAAAAATATTGGCTTTTGTTGTTTCTATGTTTTTAAGATCAAATTATAAGTACAATGCTTCATATGTAGTAGTTTACAAAAATTGATCATGAAAATCAATATTTTAGTATGTTACAAGTTTTGGGAGGGTTAAATAGAACAGAAAGTACAAAAATGTATGTATTGAATCAGTTCCAAAGATACTAAACATAATATTCAACTATCTATGATATGTTCAGATGTTGTTATAATGAAGCATCTCTGCACTTAATTGTCTTTGTGGAATTCTAGGAAAAGATAAGATCCAAGCTCTTAGCATAGTACAACATGTTATGGAACATTTCAGCATAATGGAAACAAAAAAGTACATACATTTTTAATATTTTACAAGTTTTTTAATGCATTTTTAGTCAACCTTACCAATATTGAGATTGTCTCAACATCACAAATGGCTAACTTTTCCCTCTTGGTGGCGTTGTAATAATTTCCAGGTGTATCCTAAGCTTCATCTACCATCCTTAAAAGGAAATATACTATTAATCACATTATGTGTCACAAGAGACAAATCAATACAACATGCACAAGGTGACAATTGTTTTTGTATTCAAAAGCTCTGTTAGTCACTCTATCTAATAGGGTATTATGGTTCTTTAAAAAAAGAACGATACTTTTAAACACATAAGGAATATGGAAAATGAGTCAATTTGAGATAATAATAACAATAGTTTAAAACTACAATTAAAAAAAGTTAATAAAATTTAGTGAATACAAACCAAAAAGTGAAATTATACAATGTTTGACGTCCTTAATTGACTTATTTGTATACAATATTCCTTATTCATCTTTGTATATTGTAAAGGTAGTTTGGATGTGTGATTTTCTATAACAGATTTAATTCATCATTTCAATGGTTCCACCATAATTATAGTAATATTTTTAGTTTATAGAGATATAAAATATATAAACTATAAATTTATATAACATATGCTAATTTTCAAGTAACTAATTTACAAAATAATATTTTAATTGTTTTTTAATAGCTATAAATCTTGAAATTTAAAAGATAGTGTTTAAGTTTGTGATAACCATAACCATAATATATACAATAACTATGGGTCAGTGCAAGAAGATGAGGGACCTTTAAGATGCAATCCTAGTTTTCAAAAACAACATCATGTTACCAAATAATACATCAATCCGAGCATGACATAGCACTTGGTATGGTTCAACCCGAGCCTGACATGTCATGGAACATGTAGGATAGGAAGAAAAATCACGTACGCGTTATATAACTACAAAATGCGCCCGCGATATGTAGTTATAAAATGCGTGTGCGATTTATAAATCATAAAAATAAATTTAAATACACAGTCCCGAACCCGCGGCCCATTTTCACAATCAGGAACGCGAATTCGACGGGCCATTGGAGCGTTTGGGCCATTGGAGCGTTTGGAGCGAGACCACTGCTTGGGATTGTTGCAGGAGCTGATTCAAGTTGAGGGGAGGAGATTTCACTCATGCATTGTCATCCAACAAGGTATTTCAATCACCCAATGCATTTTTTTGGTCAATTTTTACCCTATAATTGTCAATTTTTGTCAATTGTATTGTATATATTAATTGTAAAATTTTGGGAGCAGGTTCTGACCATGACACAACCAAGGTTTGTTTGATATATTATCAACTTCTTCATTTGAAATGGAAATATAATAGAGTTTATTTGGATTACCATCTTTATTTTAGTGCATGTTTTAGGTTAATAAAGGGAATTGGGACCTATGGTGGTATTGTGACATTTGGATTAAAGTATTGGATAGAATTAGAGTCATTACTCCCTCTAGTTTTGTCACTAATCATATATCTATTTGGCCCTCTTCTATGTCATTTTGTGCTTCTTGCACTTGTTGTTAGGGAATTGTGATATTATTCACACGAGTCATTTAGTTGGGTAGTATCTAACTCAATTCAAATTGGGAGTTGGGAGAAATTGCAAAGTCAACCTCAGAAGAGAGGTTTGGGCATGTGACTATGAGTTTATTTCTTTGGATCTTTTGTTCATTTGATTTCCTTGGATTCCACAACAAGTGTCAATAGGAAAACAAGAAATGCAAAGAATGCTCAAAAGGCATGAAATATTCATCAATGAAAAAAAAACCTCCATTGTCTCTCTCCAAGTGACGGTGCACAATAATTAAAATACATCACAATATGAGTTAAGGACTATTATCATGCAGCAAGGAGGCAAAATTTAAGCTTAAGAAGTTGGATCCATATCCTTAATGACCACAATGAAAGCAATTCTAAAAGGAAAATATTAAATAGCTTGCCATCGTTGGTCCTCTCTTGGTTCTACTCCGACAGCCATCAAGGATGATGAAATAGTTTATAAGGTGATAGAGACCATGGATATTTATATAGCAAAACAATGGTGAACCTGATGAAGCCTATAGTTAACACTCATTTCACTAGTTTGTTGTTAATGTGCTATGTAAAACTTTTTGGATTTTAGGTGTTACCATCACATGAACTTGTATCAGTCTCATATAATATTCTATAAGTGGCATTAGGACAAGGATAGTTTTTTTTGTTCCCACGAAGTTGTGGTGATCATGCCCATTTTAGGTGTTACCATCACATGAACTTGTATCACTCGCGTATATGGATAATATTTGTAGGTTGCAATCACAATTGAAGAAGGTTTCAGATTACTTATGTTATCAAAATTTGACATGATTGAATGAGTAGTTAGCAAAATTTATATAGAGTTATTGCACATCATGTTGTTTAAGTTTATTTTGATATGTTTTACATTTATAATGTCATGATGTTTTGAGTAAATCCCATGATATTTTATTAGGTAAACACTATATATGTATGTGATTGGTTTGTTGTAGACAAAATTGGACTTGTGCTTAAGTTATTTTTTCATAGTTTGTTATGCATATTATTTTAAATGATAATATATACTTGTTGGTAGCAACCGACTTATTGCAAAGGCATGTTAAACACAGTTTATTTTGATGGGGTTTCGCAAATTTTTGTTATCTAGCTTATGCTTTTGAATTAGTTATGTGGTGACATTTTATTTACTATTATATAGGTCTATGTGATGGTTGGATGTTCTGAAGATAATTGGATTTAGATCCATTTACATTTTCAATTTTGAAGAGATGTCATTATATACCATGTATACGTTTCTAATTATTTTCTTATTGATTTTTTTATTGCAGTTGCGGCTATGGACCCCAATGCGGAAATATTGGTTGAGCTTGCCCACTTGAGAGGGTTGACTACTGCTTTTAGTGGTGGTGACAGAATTCGACGTTCACTTGCATCCACTTTGGATGCAATTGTTGAGACCATCACATTGTCAAACAACGTACTATATAATATTACTTCATATAGGGAAAGAAAAAGACGTGAGTACGCTGATGGGCTTAGCTACAAGGAAATAAAAAAGTTGAAAATCACCAAGGAGCATATATTTTCATTGTTTAGGGACCCTCACACGGGGGAAATCCCAAATGCAAACAGGCCACATATCTCTATCAAGTGGTGCACATATCAACCATTTGTTGATAACTGGATGGACAGATGGTATATGGTTTTTGATATGCCACCACACAACAAAAGGGAAATCCACTTGTACTTCCTTCAGAAGATGTATGCAGAGTTGGTGTTGGGAAAACACATAAACTATTTTGATTATTTGCAGTTTCAGGGGATTGGTGCGGGGATGCTCCAAAACCGACCCAATGCAAGGCTTCGAGACGTTGATCACCCTATCCCTGCACCTCACAGGCAGTTGCCTGGGCCAGATGTCCCACTTGTACATCATGTGATTCCACAGACACGTGAGGCATTTTTGAGTTGGGCATGGGCCGTTGTTTGCCATAGCACTATGGTTCAGCATATGGCTGAGGATGGGACATCTGCCCTGGTGTGGTACATACACCAGGTCCTCATGGTGCAGGACCATCTTCTAGTGTAGTACCACCCACTGGTGCAGGACCATATACTGCAGCACCATCTACTAGTGCAGCACCATCAGCACATTCCCAGCCCACCTTTGAGCCTCACGAGTGCACATCGTGTGGTCGTCCATGCTATGGTCTTTCGTCAGATGTTGTCTTCAGTGGGTTTTTGAGTGATGTATGTATATGGTTAATTGTAATAAATTCTTCATTTATTTTCCTCTTTGTACACATATGTATAGTTTGAGCTAATATATTAATTTTGTGAACTTGCAGTTGATGCTTTATGGCGGAAGTGATGCCCCAGAGTATCATGTCCCACACTCTACACAAGGGCATGCCATTCCATCCAATGATCCCGTATCTCACACCAAGGTAAACATTTTAAAATTTCTGTTTTTTAATACTTGTTAAATTGTTAATTTCCACATACTGTACATGTTAGTTCACTAATGTTATCTACGGTCTAATATTTACAATTATTAAACTTGCAAACGCCGGATACTTCATGGGGGAAAGTAGTGATGGAGGTAGGATCCATATCTGGGTAGATTCCAGATCCTACATGAGGGGAAGCAATGATGGAGGTAAACATTTTAAACATTTAAAAAAAGTCATTTTTTAAATACATGTATGTCCGTCGAATCATCCATGTCTAGTTACATGAACTCTTGTTGACTATAGGCTGGTACCGAAACACCTGGACCACTTCCTGGAGTTGTATCTCCTTATAGGCCATATGTGAACAAGGGCCTAGTCTATATGTGACGGCCTACTCCTAGAAAGAGTGAAGTTGTTAGTGACCATGGAGATACTGATACCATGGTAATTTGTATATCCTTCGATGATATTTCTTGGTTAACTTGAAATCCAGTGCATAAAATATTTTGTTAATGTTTGATTTGCATGTTTACTGCATCAGGAGCCAGAGTTCACTGTTGAAAACCTTGCAGGGATGGTTGATGCAGCAGTCAGTGCTACATCTACAATGGCAACAAGGCACACAAAGGTAAACATATTTGAACATGATATAGACACAGTGTTTTATTTTTGTCTATTGTTTATTCATGCACATTTCTAACTATTTCAATATTTTGTGATTGTAGCCACCACCACCACCAGGTCCTGCCCCCTCCGGTTTGACCATGGATGCGACTATCATTCATGTTAAACCAATAGCTCCATCTGCTACACAAGAAACCCAATCCCCTTTGTCACAGTCTCTCACTAAGGTGAGATGTCCATTAATGAACAATTGTTTCACGCAATGCCCATTAACATTTTCATAATTTTTTAGTTAATTTAGATATGGTATTTTATTGAGCTAATGTATTAGTACATAGTTAATTGAATTTAACAATTGATATTTAATTTACAGGGTCGAGAAATGCACACTGGTCCTATAGTTGTGCCTACAGGATCACCCTCAAGAAAGAACAAGAGGAACCTTGAGTTTTGATGTGTCTTATGGGATATGTACATATCGATACATGTGTACATGTGGCTTGGACAATTTTGGATACATGTACTTTTGGAGACATGTACATTGACATTTCACTTACATGTACATCTGGCTTGTATAGTTTTGGATACATGTACATGTGGCTTGGATAGTCTTGGATAGTTGTGGAGAGACATGTACTTCTTGTTACTTTTGGATATATATGTTTTTTTCGATACTTTTGGATATATATGTACTTTTCGAGACATGTACAAAATTGACATTTCAGTTATAAATGAATGATACATTTCACTTTGAATCTGCTCTTTGGTTTCCACATGTTCTTGTGTCAATCTATTGTATTGATTTGTGAGGATTATCTATTACGTATGAATGCACTATGTCAAAAGAAAAAAACTATTATATTTAAAGGTTTCAATGATCTCAATACATGCACACAAAAGTCAAAGTTCTTGCTCGTGTAATTTAATAAATATAAGTGCAATACAATGTATTTCAAGGTTTCAATGAACTCACTGCTGGCACACCAATTGGATATATCTAATTAAAAATTGTGAGTTTGGATTTATTAAATTACAAGTTAAGTCAATGATCAAGTGCAATTTAATAAAACTAAGTGCAATACATGCTTTACATTTCATCAACAACCAACAACACTATTCAACAAACCTCATGCACCCAATGACTAATCACTCAGCATTAAAGGAACTACAATAGAATCCAAAGATTGAGAACCAACTTTGTGAATCAACATGATTTGAAGCATAAGTCCATCGGATAATGGTTGTATAAGACTGTTGCCACTAATCCAAACTGAACCAAACTGATCCAAACTCTTGTTGACCAAGTCTGAGTTGTTGTATGAATGAGATGATTCCCTCTTCCAAACATGACTTGAACAAATAAGAATGATCTCCTTTTATAGCGTTCACCTCGAACAACTCTCCCATAGAATACTATTTCTTTAGAAATCCCTAGATTCCTCCTAAGGAGGAGCACTCCCTTATTATTTTCCTTATGATTGGGTAAAATTCCTTGAATAGGTCCACATTGCTAATTCTCATATGTCTAACTCGTGAGATCCTATTAAAGAACACATTTATTCTTCATTTGAGAGTTTGACCATGTCAAAAGTTCCACATAGTGTCTCCTCAAGCAAAGATCTTTCTTATTAAAATGTAGAAAATTCCTTGAATAAAATATTTTTACTCCAAATCCCTCCTCAAAGGTGAAATACACCATCTAATATGTAGAAATACATCAAGTAATTTGTCCTCAACCCCTAGGGATCTAAAAGTTGAATTATGCCTCTACTTATGAGAAACGTGCCATCATGTTGTTTACCTCCAAAAAAGGCAAGGTGTTATTTCATAAGTGGGTGTTTCTCCAATTCATTGGTTCATCTTCCTCCTTCAATCTAGCATGCAATTCCCTTGTAAAAACCTCATTTCTAGAGCCATCCTTTGTACAACTATGATCAATATCAACATTTGGAATCTTCCACCTTTGTTGTTGAAGACTACTCATACTATCCTTAAAACTCGGTTCAAGTTCTTGCAATATAACATTTGGGATTTTTTGTTTTTCTCCATTAATTTCTTTAACAGGTGCACCTTCTGTTAACTTAGAAAATGTTGGGCTAAAATAATTTTTCCTCCTGCTACTCATAGTTGTTGAATCTGCAATACCAGTTGTGTGGAATGTTCCACTTGGAATTGATCTTGTATCCTGTCCCTTTCCTGATTGAATATGCCTCTGGAGCTTCAATTCATTCTCTTTTGTTTCAATTTGCATTCTCAATTTCTCCAAGTCAATGCCACTAGGTTTAGTTACATATGAGCCAAGCTTGAAAGCATGTTTTTGGCCAATTGAACTATTGTGGCCAACAGTAGGCTTTTTATTACAGGGTGACTGCCGAGGTGGACCCTCTCCAAACCCCATAGAAGCCACCCCACATACTTGTAATGCACTTGATATGGTTGTACAAAATGCAGCTAACTGCTTTTGCACCATAGCCATTTGCTTCCGCATCCCTAGGGTTTGTTGTGATGTTGTTATAGCCATCTATGAAGAAGCTACAAGTGATTGGCTTGCAGAAGTCCCACTTGTATTTTCCCTTGATGATCCATCTTTCTCACTTTGATCCACTCTCTTGCTCTCTTCTTCACCCTCACTGTTACTATCTCCATCAGAGCATCTAATCACAAGGTTATCATCTTTCTCTTCTACTGCACAAGATCTAATAGAAGGATGTAGATCTTGTAAACTAGACAATGGGCCGACTTAGATACCGTTCACGGACACCTGGTGGACTTGGGCCCAGTGTGCAAAAAACCTCAGGGAGCGGCAATTTTGAATTATGTTAAATCCTGCTAGTGTGTTTGGGCATGGGAAATATGGCAATGCCAACCACACCGCCACCATCCGTGGCTTTCCAGCTTTGGCCCTCGTTGGCATGACTCCATTGTCCCCTACCGGGCGAAACCCTAGCTTCATAAACCACCGTAGATGGAGGGCATCGGGCAATGGACAGGAGGGAGAGGCCCCCCCCTAGCTAAAATCCCACGTCACGAATCCAACGGAATCGACGGTTCGTCGATCGAAGGCCCGAGCATCGATCTATGGCGAGTTGCACGTCTGCTCCAGATACCATTAACAGACACCTCGTGGACTTGGTTCCAGAAACAAAGTTAAGTTAGAATCCGTTATACAACATAACCACATGTAAAATAACAATGAAGTACATAATCAAAGCATCTAACATACCTAGCAAAGCGTGAACATAAGAATCACATAGTAATCAACATTACGACATCATAGTTACAAACAATAAACAGAGTAATAATCATAATTGAAGTAGGGGAGTAAGACGTAAGAACAACTTGCGACAATTCTGCAGTACGATAGAGTATGACACTTTCCTCAAGTTTAAATAATGTTCGGATTAGGTTGTGTTTAACTAGCCTAATATTTTTTTTTCCAATTTTTAGGGACATTACAATTAGTGACCATTTTTTTAAAGCCTATGTAGACGTTGCTAGAATCCACATGCTCTCACAACAAATACACACAAAATAATTCAAAATGTAGAACCAAGTTCATTTTCACACTCACAAACGTTATATTTATATTTAAAAATATTGGCTTTTGCTGTTTCTATCTTTTTAAGATCAAATTCTAAGCAGAATGCTTCATATGTAGTAGTTTACAAAAATTGATCATGAAAATCAATACTTTAGTATGTTACAAGTTTTGGGAGGGTTAAATAGAACGGAAAGTACACAAATGTATGTATTGAATCAGTTCCAAAGATACTAAACATAATATTCAACAATCTATTATATGCTCAAATGTTGTTATAATGAAGCATCTCTGCACTTAATTGTCTTTGTGGAATTATAGGAAAAGATAAGATCCAAGCTCTTAGCATAATAGAACATGTTATGGAACATTTCAGCATAATCGAAACAAAAAAGTACATACATTTTTAATATTTTACAAGTTTTTTAATGCATTTTTAATCAACATTACCAATATTTAGATTGTCTCAACATCACAAGTGGCTAACTTTTCCCTCTTGGTGGCGTTGTAATAATTTCCAGTTCTATCCTAAGCTTCATCTACCATCCTTAAAAGGAAATATACTATTAATCACATTATGTGTCACAAGAGACAAATCAATACAACATGCACAAGGTGGCAATTGTTTTTGTGTTCAAAAGCTCTCTTAGCCACTCTATCTAATAGGGTATTATGGTTTTTTTTTTAAAAGAACGATACTTTGAAACACATAAGAAATATGGAAAATGAGTCCATTTGAGATAATAATAACAACAGTGTAAAACTACAATTAAAAAAAGTTAATAAAATTTAGTGAATACAAAGCAAAAAGTGAAATTATACAATGTTTGACATCCTTAATTGACTTATTTGTATACAATATTCCTTATTCATCTGTATATATTGTAAAGGTAGTTTCGATGTGTGATTTTCTATAACAGAATTATTTCATCATTTCAATGGTTCCACCATCATTATAGTAATATTTTTAGTTTATAGAGATATAAAATATATACACTATAAATTTATATAACATATGCTAATTTTCATGTAACTAATTTACAAAATAATATTTTAATTGTTTTTTAACAGCTATAAATCTTGAAATTTAAAAGATAATGTTTGAGTTTGTTATAACCATAACCATAATATATACAATAACTATAATTATCTGAAAATTTTAAGCAATTAATACTATGGATCCATTTTATTTAAAGATTTATCATACTATTTATGAAACTCTTAAGAGATAAATCTCTTTTACAAATTTTTATTCAAGTTTTGTGGTCTAAATAGTTATAAATTTCATTTAAAACAAATTATGATTTAAAAATAAATATTTATATAATGAAATAAACAAACAAAAAGTAATAAATAATGAACTAAAATTTCTATGCAAGCTATTTATGCGCATCAAATGATGAAAAACTGTTACACGACCATAGAGACCCAACCCTACAATGGTACAAGGTAAGGCGTGCCTACTCAAAGTCAATAAAGTCATATCTGCACAATGGGCAGGAAAGATTTTGATGAAACCATTTAATGGTGCATCTACCGTGAAAAATATGCTTGGGATTGCATGGCAATTGTTTGGCAAGTTGTCCAATCGGAATTATTTCATGACAAAATGCACATAACCATCCATCTCCGTCGCCACTTGTAGCGACGAGCTCCTGAGAAATAGCCACGGTTAAAGAAGAATCAGAAGCTGAATAGAGAGGAGCTACACGATTAGTCTCAAAGCAAGGGATATATTTCCGTGTCATTTGACGATGAAGAGTAAATTCTTGACTTAAAATTTGTATAGAATTAGTGGTATGCACGTCCTCAAGGAGTTGCAACACCCGTTTATGAGATGAGAAACTCCCACTCCATAGTGTTTGCACGCTCAAAATATTTCCATCTGCGCGGGTCCAATCCTTTACTATTTGATACCAAATGGTAATTTTTTCCTCGGTTGTGACCGTGACATCCCTATGATCATTAGAACTCACTAAAGGCAATTCATAATCTTCAGCCAGTCTAATGTCATTTACAGTATCCCATATATTCTCGAACTCCCAGTGATATCTGTCTCCTTGAGTAATACATCTATACTCTACGCCCGAGATCAAGAGACGGTCAAAACCTTCATCCGTTTGTGAAACGCAGTCAGATTCGCTTGACTGATATGCTACTGTGACTGCTTCTAGTCTATGCGTAGAAAATTCCTTGAACAAAATATTTTACTCCAAATCCCTCCTCAAAGGTGAAATACACCATCTAATATGTAGAAATACATCAAGTAATTTGTCCTCAACCCCAAGGGATCTAAAAGTTGAATTATGCCTCTGTTTATGAGAAACGTGCCATCATGTTGTTTACCTCCAAAAAAGGCAAGGTGTTATTTCATAAGTGGGTGGTTCTCCAATTCATTGGTTCATCTTCCTCCTTCAATCCAGCATGCAATTCCCTTGTAAAAACCTCATTTCTAGAACCATCCTTTGTACAACTATGATCAATATCAACATTTGGAATCTTCCACCTTTGTTGTTGAAGACTACTCATACTATCCTTAAAACTGGGTTCAAGTTCTTGCAATATAACATTTGGGATTTTTTGTTTTCCTTCATTAATTTCTTTAACAGGTGCATCTTCTGTTAACTTAGAAAATGTTGGGCTAACACAATTTTACCTCGTGCTACTCATAGTTGTTGAATCTGCAATACTAGCTGTGTGGAATGTTCCACTTGGAACTGATCTTGTATCCTGTCCCTTTCGTGATCGAATATGCCTCTCGAGCTTCAATTCATTCTCTTTTGTTTCAATTTGCTTTCGCAATTTCTCCAAGTCAATGCCACTAGGTTTAGTTACATATGATCCAAGCTTGAAAGCATGTTTTTGGCCAATTGAACTATTGTGGCCAACAATAGGTTTTTTATTAGAGGGTGACTGTCGAGGTGGACCCTCTCCAAACCCAATAGAAGTCACCCCACAGACTTGCAATGCACTTGATATGGTTGTACAAAATGCATCTAACTAATTTTGCACCATATCCATTTGCTTCCGCATCACTCGGGTTTGTTGTGATGTTGTTATAGCCATCTATGAAGAAGCTGCACTTGATTGGCTTGCAGAAGTCCCACTTGTATTTTCCTTTGATGATCCACCTTTCTCACTTCGATCCACTCTCTTGCTCTCTTCTTCACCCTCACTGTCACTATCTCCATCAGAGAATCTAATCACAAGGTTATCATCTTTCTCTTCTGGTGCAGGAGATCTAATAGAAGGATGTAGATCTTGTAAACTGGACAATGGCCCGACTTAGATACCGTTCAAGGACACCTGGTGGACTTGGGCCCAGTGCATAAAAAACCTCACGGAGCGGCAATTTTGAATTCTGTCAACTCCTGCTAGTGTGTTTGGGCATGGGAAATATGGCAATGCCAACCACACCCCCACCATCCGTGGCTTTCCAGCTTTGGCCCTCGTTGGCGTGACTGCATTGTCCCCTACCGAGCGAAACCCTAGCTTCAGAAACCACCGTAGATAGAGGGCATCGGGCAATGGATAGGAGGGAGAGGCCCCCGTGTAGCTAAAATCCCATGTCACGAATCCAACGGAATCGACGCTTCATCGATCGAAGGCCCGAGCATCGATCTATGGCGAGTTGCAGCTCTCCTCCAGATACCATTCATGGACACCTCGTGGACTTGGTTTGAGAAACAAAGTTAAGTTAGAATCTGTTATACAACATAAGCACATGTAAAATAACAGTGAAGTACATAATCAAAGCATCTAACATACATAGCAAAGCGCGAACATACTAATCACATAGTAATCAACATTACAACATAATAGTTACAAACAATAAACAAAGTAATAATCATAATTGAAGTAGGGGAGTAAGACGTAAGAACAACTTACGACAATTCTGCAGTACAATAGAGTATGACACTTTCCGCAAGTTTAAATAATGTTCGGATTAGGTTGTGTTTAACTAGCCTAATATTTTTTTTTTCAATTTTTAGGGAGATTACAATTAGTGACCAATTTTTTAAAGCCTATGTAGACGTTGCTAGAATCCACACGCTCTCACAACACATACACACAAAATAATTCAAAATGTAGAACCAAGTTCATTTTCACAGTCACAAACATTATATTTATATTTAAAAATATTGGCTTTTGCTGTTTCTGTCTTTTTAAGATCAAATTCTAAGTACAATTCTTCATATGTAGTAGTTTACAAAAATTGATCATGAAAATCAATACTTTAGTATCTTACAAGTTTTGGGAGGGTTAAATAGAACGGAAAGTACACAAATGTATGTATTGAATCAGTTCCAAAGATACCAAACATAATATTCAACAATCTATGATATGCTCATATGTTGTTATAATGAAGCATCTCTGCACTTAATTGTCTTTGTGGAATTATAGGAAAAGATAAGATCCACTTAATATTTTACAAGTTTTTTAATGAATTTTTAATCAACATTACCAATATTGGTATTGTCTCAACATCACAAGTGGCTAACTTTTCCCTCTTGGTGGCGTTGTAATAATTTCCAGCCGTATCCTAAGCTTCATCTACCATCCTTAAAAGAAAATATACTATTAATCACATTATATGTCACAAGAGACAAATCAATACAAAATGCACAAGGTGGCAATTGTTTTTGTATTCAAAAGCTCTCTTAGTCACTCTATCTAAGAGGGTATTATGGTTCTTTCAAAAAAAGAATGATACATTGAAACACATAAGGAATATGGAAAATGAGTCAAATTAGTGAATACAAACCAAAAAGTCAAATTATACAATATTTGACGTCCTTTATTGACTTATTTGTATACAATATTCCGTATTCATCGTTATATATTGTAAAGGTAGTTTGGATGTGTGATTTTCTATAACAGATTTAATTCATCATTTCAATGGTTCCACCATCATTATTGTAATATTTTTATTTTATAGAGATATAAAATATATACACTATAAATTTATATAACATATGCTAATTTTCATGTAACTAATTTACAAAATAATATTTTAATTGTTTTTTAACAGCTATAAATCTTGAAATTTAAAAGATAATGTTTAAGTTTGTTATAACCATAACCATAATATATACAATAACTATGATTATCTGAAAATTTTAAGCAATTAATACTATGGATCCATTTTATTTAAAGATTTATCATACTATTTATAAAACTCTGAAGAGATAAATCTCTTTTAGAAATTTTTATTCAAGTTTTGTGGTCTAAATAGTTATAAATTTCGTTTAAAACAAAGTAAGATTTAAAAATAAATATTTATATAATGAAATAAACAAACAAAAAGTAATAAATAATGAACTAAAATTTCTATGCAAGCTATTTATGCGCGTCAAATGATGAAAAACTGTTACACGACCATAGAGACGCAACCCTACAATGGTACAGGGTAAGGCGTGGCTACTCAAATTCAGTAAAGTCATATCTGCACAGTGGGCAGGAAAGATTTTGATGAAACCATTTAATGGTGCATCTGCCGTGAAAAATATGCTTGGGATTGCATGGCAATTGTTTGGCAAGTTGTCTAATCGGAATTATTTCATGACAAATTGCACATAACCATCCAGCTCCCTCGCCACTTGTGGCGACGAGCTCCTCACAAATAGCCACGGTTAAAGAAGAATCAGAAGCTGAATAGACAACAGCTACACGATTAGTCTCGAAGCAAGGGATATATTTCCGTGTCATTTGACGATGAAGAGTAAATTCTTGACTTAAAATTTGTATAGAATTAGTGGTATTCACGTCCTCAAGGAGTTGCAACACCCGTTTATGAGATGAGAAAATCCCACTCCATAGTGTTTGCACGCTCAAATATTTCCGTCTGCGCGGCTCCAATCCTTTACTATTCGATACCAAATGGTAATTTTTTCCTCGGTTGTGACCCTGACGTCCCTCTGATCATTAGAACTCACTGAAGGCAATTCATAATCTTCAGCCGGTCTAATGTCATTTACAGTATCCCATATATTCTCGAACTCCCAGCGATATCTGTCTCCTTGAGTAATACATCTATACTCTACGCCCGAGATCAAGTGACGGTCAAAAACTTCATCCGTTTGTGAAACGCGGTCAGATTCGCTTGACTGATATGCTACTGTGACTGCTTCTAGTCTATGCGTAGAATATTCCATCTCTCTAGTTCTCTCCAAAGCCAATTTTCGCCATACCATGCCTCTCTTTAACTCCGCTTTTAAATGTCTAGAAATCCTGTTAAATATTTCTAGGGCGTGCCCCGCTCTCTGGCTGACCAGATCGGAATTGTTTGTTACGTTACGTTGTTCCTCCATCTAGGGCTTTTGAATCGCTTATGAGAAATGAGGAAAAAATCGCAATTGAAATAAAAAAAAGTTTTACTGTTAATCGCTTGTGAAAAACCAAACAAGAAGTTTATATTTATAAATATGGTTGAGCATATACATAAAACGTTTCAGTGGCACAAAAAGGCCAACATCAACAAGTGGCTCCAAAGTACCGGAATAAGGGAGTAGATAATCCTTTGGGTCAAACTTCCTGGCGTGTGTCTGGATTTTTTTGTTGGAAGATATTTTATGAAATTTGAATTTGAAGGATACGGCAAGATGACAGTCAGTATTTTTTTGTTGGAAGATATTTTATCTGATTTGAATTTGAAGGATAGGGGCAAGATGACAGTCTATCGGAGGGACTGTGGGTGGATTTTTTTTCTGGAAGATATTTTATCTGATTTGTATTTGAAGGATAGTGGCAAGATGACAGTGACTATGGGAGGGCATTGATTTGTGAGATGGCCTTGTTTAAATATTGTGATTGAGAAAGGTGGTCACTCCTTTGTTCAAAAGTCTTTTGTTAGACACTTGAAACACCGGACCACGGACCATGGAGACACCTAAAACGCCAGACATGCACCCTTGAAAAGAACCTTCCTTAAGTGAACCATATGTCTGAGAGGGGCCTCTACCTGTAACATCTAAGAGCCACCAAGCCCCAAACAGTTGGAATAAGAGGGCTGGTTTTAGAACCCCTTCCTCCAAAATTCATGAGAGTTGGACACATAAGTATGGTTCAGTAGTAATCATATTTCATCTAGGTTAAAAAAAGCTATTCCTAGATGTTCCCCATCTCCTATTGAATTGTTTATTAGCAGCTCAACCCTTATTCTTAGGCATGCCTTGTTATATATAAGACATTGATATGTATTTTTATAGTAAATATTTCCTTGGATGGTAGGGATGCAAAAAACTATAAGTCCTAGCCTTTGGTCACATCCCTTGGCATCTCTAGTCAACAAGAAGATTTTACCTTGGAGTTACATGTGCACCTATTCTTTGAATCCATGGTCGATGACAAGATGTAGGAAAATTAATTACGAAAATCCTCTAAGCAATTCTAAACACCACTTAAGGAGGAACACATCAACCATCCCAAATCACCCAATAAAGTTTCTCTCTAATGAAGCCTCCCTTAAAAAATGGTTCCATTCATAGATTGAATAAACTCCTAAAGAGACTTTGAAAAACAACATTCCTAGAACAAGTGTTTCATTGTTTTCAACTTTAGGACAAGAGGGGAAAAGTCCATTAGAGAGATAATCTTTAACTAGTCTTGCCTTCTTAGGAAAGCCCTCGTAAAACACCATCCATGGAAACACTTCAAATTAGTAACTTACCCTAATTAGCCACACACTATGAAGTCTCTTAATCCACCTTCTCTTTTCATCTATAGATAACCATTATGAACTAAGAGCAAGTTTGTTCTCATGTTTTTGAAAAAAAAGGATGTACCTCATATTACAACAAGTAGAGCTAGAAGTTCCATTCAAAATCATGCAAAAAGAGACTAGGAATGTGAATATTCATTTTTAAAATGTCCTCTTACAAAATAGGCCAATAATTTCCATAATAATATGTATGTCCATACAAGACAGGGAAAACTATCGAGAAATAGTTCTTTAGTCCTTACAAGAGAAACTACTAGCATCCCACAAATCGATCCAATAGAAATTCCTCTTCTTACCCAATCCTCATACTTGAAAATAAACAAAACAATGAATCATATTACTCCCCTAATCTTATCCTATCCAACTAATTAACATCTACCACTTCACAAAGACAACTAAATTTCTCCCTAGATACTTTTGATGATAAAGGACCCTAATCCTTGGAAATTAGGAGGACATGAAATCATATAGCATAGACCAAATAATCCCTTGATTGTAATGTTGTAATATCCTCAATTTTGGACCTAACACATATGGGCATGAGCTCCATTGTTTATGATGTTACCTTGATATTTTGGTTTTATATACTCGGTCAAAGACCCCACTGCATATGAAAATGATAATTTGTTTAATATATAGGGCGTAAGCCAATTGCATATGATATATATATGTTTCTTTGGGTTGGGAGTGGACCCTGAAGCACATGGTTGATGAGATATTTTGTGTTGAGGGAGGATATTTGGAGCACATGGGTAAATTGTTGTTTTCTGTTGAGCAAGAAGTTGTGGAGCACATGAGTACTAGAGTGTAATATCCCAAATTTTGGACCTAAAAGTCAAATTAGGAACTAGCTAATAGTTCTTAAGTTAAATATTAAAAGTACTAAATTAAATGGAAAGGGTTAAATCAAGAAATAAAGTAATTCTGATTTAACTGCCCCCTTGGCTGAAAAGTGTATCTATAAATTCTCAAGCCAAGGAAAGGCTTGGGAGCTCATCTATATTTTGGAGTCATTATTCTTCCTGTTTTATTTCTCAAGTGAATTCTTGGAGAACAATTTCCTCAAAGAAAAAAGGAGAACTGATCCACACGTGCTATACGAGTTAGGGAAACCCTAGCTACTTTTGTTTCCCGTATCAAATCTTTTAAGGGTTTACATTTTAGATTATATCCCTAGGGTGTAATTTATTTTGGATGCTAGATCTATCTAGGGTTTATTGAGTTAGGTCACCTCTCTAATTTTAACTCATGTATAAATATTTATCAAGGGATTTGCACCTTAGTTTTACTTTTGTATTATTTTTACTCTTTAAACTATGTTTCCTACAAAATAGGTTTTATTTCACGTTTATTACATAGTTGTCCTTTGTCCTATATACTAAACTTACATATTTCATTTGTTAGTAGAGGCATGTTATAATTAAATAGACTAGTTCAGAAGTAAGTTTTATATCTAGAGTAAAATCATAACAACCTTAAGTAATCTATTAATTTAAAAATCTTAACTAATAAATGATATATATATAACATCAAAGCTAAGATAAGAACCAACGAAGACCTTTTGATGTCTCCATAAGTAAACAATGTCATAAACCAATTTAGAGACCAAATAAATTAGACCCTAAATGGTCCACGATATATAAATATCTATACTAATTACTTTTACAAATTATAAACAAATACTATTATAATCAAACATGAAGAAGCTATTGCTTAAAATATAACCCATACCATCTAAGAAAATCATAATCTACATAATAAGAGTCGTACTCAATAAATATCAAAGCCCAACATAAATAAAAACTACATTAATTATTTCATACAGAAAAATCATTGATAACCAAGCATTTGCATCGAGGTTGCGGGAACAAATCCTGTAGACACCCGTTTTCCAATTTGCGTACATAAATTACGATGCCCTTTACATTAAAAACCACCATAACATTAAGACACAATAATCAATTTACAACAGCCATACAACAAATAACCAACGCATCATTACCACATTAAATTAAGAATTATGTAAGTGCAATGAGGTCGCGGGTCATAGGATCGAATCTTGTGGACAGTTTGAATGCCCAAATCACAACCATTTCAAATAATAAACCCTCAATACCCTAAACAACCGAGTGTCAACTCGTGTAGGGTCGTAAATCTTTTAGAAATCCATGGTGTATCAACTACACACACGTTGTAAACCCAACTTAAAATCATTACACAGTCGTCGTAAGACATTTACAAATCCTTACGCTGTAAATCCATGGCCACGGCCCATAAATAAACTTCACAGTAAATTAAATAAACTATTTTATGCCTTGTCAATGAATCACTCACAACAACGATTTTCCACACAGGGTTTACACCGAGAGCCTTCCTTAACATTTCATTTACACATTAAAAACACCAACTTTAATTCTAGATCTATTCATTATCGTAGCCACATAGGTGGGTCCCAACGCCATTTATGGCGTGGCCCCAAAATCCATCAGCGATCATTGTTTAAGTCATCCAAATAACTAATACAACCAACGTAGGTGAATGCCACATAAAACACATTTTATACATAGTAATTTGAAACCATAATCAAGATACACAGTCGTTCCTCTCGCCATTGCACCATTTGCAAGGAATGGTACATAGCATAACCCATATACCCCTAATACTCGAGCGTCCAAGTGCTCCGTAACAAGTTTGCCTCATTAAGTATAACCTGCGCATAAATTTGGAGATCAAGTCCTTATTTCAACAGAACTAAGTAAGCCCGCTAGACAAGAACAGACGTATACCTCTCACGCAACACGTGGGAGAACTAGTCCCGCCTGTAATATCCCTCTCCTATGCCCTGGAATATTTTGTAATTTTGCATATTATTGTACTTGTCTCGGTGAGGAGCTCAAAGCCAAGGCCCCACCAAGACAACACCGTGTGGCTTTTAAAGGTTAACTGTCTAAGTGAAAATACTTAGATGATAAAAATGCAATGACACAACTTAACAAAGGGCTAACTAATGGATAAAAACTCATCCCAACTCATAACTTCTTAGCAGAATACTCAATCCTAGTAACCGGAACGAGAGGGTTGAGGGGTTAAAGAGAGAACCAATGAGAAAACAATTCAAAGAATTAGAGTTATATAATATATATGAAAGAACATTAAATATAGTGAGAGGACAATTATTCCACAAATGTGTATATTTATATATAACGGTATTATATATAATCTCACACCTCTTATGGTGGAAGGAATGGTGGTAAAGGGCAATTTAGTGAACAATCGTTTCATACATAAGAGAAGGTATTATAAATAATGATGGTAAAGGCCATTATAGTGAAAAAACGTTTCATACATAAGAAAAGGTATTATTTATAATGGTGGTAAAGGCCATTATAGTGTACAATTGAAAAGGTAGTATATACAATGGTGGTAAAAGGCATTATAGTGAACAATCGTTACATATGGATAATCGTTATAGAAAGAATACCAATATCAAATGGAAATATGTCAGAAAAGTCTATTAGGAGATTGGACACATGTGCTAGAGGCAAATCTTTTGACAGCTAGATTGACGGAGACCTGCCTTAGCAATGGCAGATTTTTTGCCGTGATTTCAGAAAAGTTTGGTGCACTTCTGGGAGAGAGTTGTTTTCTATTAGGTTATTTTAGGAGGTTAAATATAAACGCTGAGGAGGGAATTTTTGGGGGGTTTTTGACTCTGCGCCTGAAGCTTGATACAGAAATCCGCTGCAAAAGGGCGCCGGTGCTTGAGCTGAATCGGGGGATAGAGATCGATCTCTTCAAAATCACATGGAGTAAAATGAAGCATGGACGGTGAAACCTGTGATATATTCTTGAACTAACAGGATGATGTTAGATGCAGGTTTACCGAGCATATGTATTGAAGTTGATTACACAGCATCTCGACAATTTGCAGAGATAAGTACTCACTGAGCTGTTTAACAATAGCATCGATAAAACAAAAATACTATGCATGCATGTTAAATAAAAGGATATGCATTATTTCTCCATGTAATTTAGATCGTAGCTCTGGTGATAGGGGACTGTTAGTTACATGCATATATAGATAAGCATAGCCCGTGGTTATGGATCAAATCTATGGGAGGTCGGAAAGGTCATACCACGTAGCTAGCAGTTTTCTTATGACATGAAAGCCATATTTTTTATATATATATATGTATTCTAGAAATTGTTAAAACCCCGATTCTATTTTGTAGATCGGTTATGGATCTTCAACATGACTCCAGGCATTTGCAATTCCTTTCTTTTCGATTTCCAAATCCTTCACTCTTTAGGACCAGACCCGCCTTGATTACTACAGCACCCCCTTTAGATGATATACATGGTTGTGCGTCTGGAATTTTGTCTAATAGCTACATCTGTACTCGGTTTGATTTCATTTGACTGGTTCGTAGTTTCACCTTGAATTAGTGCCACGTCTATGTTTTGAGTGATTACGCTCTGCAACCAAGTGGACTTATGCAGTCACCATATAGAATGCTTGTAAGAAAGCTTAGATCCAGGGAATGGAGTGATGTAGTGCTTAGATTATTTTGTATTTGCATTCCTACGATCTGCATACGACTGCCATAATATTTTGCAAAGCTCCCCATATGGCTGAGTTTCTTGCTTCTATTTATTTTTTTACCTTATACATGGCTGAGTTTCAATATTGCGTGAGTAACCTTGCAGATGGCCGAGTATACTCCCATAGCGACTAGGCATAAACGAGTATAACGAGGAGTCTATAGTGCTGATGTGTTATCCTTATTATCTTATATTTGTTAAAAAAACACATATGCTATGTATTAGCAGCATCCCATTCAAGGTACGGCATCATTTCAATGGCTTGATTATTTGTTTTTTTTATTTGATAAATGGTCTTTATTGTAAGAAAGGGGAACCCACTTGCCTATGGAAAACGAACTACTTTAATAGCCTACCATTATCTGCAAAGAGCCTGAATGGCCAAGAAGTGAAAGGATATAATCATATGTTAGTGGGGTATATATTTTTAAGATGATAGTGATGAATATAAGTAGTAATATATGTAAAGATATTCTACTATGATAGCATAGGCATTTGCTGAAAAGAAAAGAAAATAAAAATGCTTAGATAATATGTAAAGATATATCCGTGTGATAATATGGGTATGAATGTAATGTAGTAATACATGCAAGGATATGGCATAGATATTTGCCGTAAAGAAAATAAAATGCTTATTAAGAGGTGTAAGGATATATTCATAGGTTAGTGTGAATATATATATTTTTGTCATGAAAGTGTTTAAAAATTTAAACACTTGAAATATATATCTTTATATTATTATGGATATATCATAAAATAGAAGTGATAATTTTATTTTTAAACACTTGAAAGATATATCTTTATGTTAATATGTTTATATCATGAAATAGAAGTGATGATTATATTTTAAACACTTAAAGATATATCTTTATGTTAACATGGATAAATCATAAAATGGAAGTCATAATTTTATTTCAAGACACCCACCTATTAGGGTATTAATTGTTGTTCATCATGTGCCAAAAGGGGCTGTTAATAAATTCTTCTCTGAGCTGGTTATAAGGGTCCTAAATAGGGTTGTTGAGTTACAAGTGTTTCTCCGCGTAGAACCTTGAGGAAGGATAAAACCGGCCATGAATGAGCCGTGATTTTTGTAAGCACTCTATTTTGATAAAGAAATAAAAAGAACAAATAAATCGGTGGATGTAGCCTCGTGGACGAGGTGAACCACGTGAAGATGGTTGTCTCCTTTGTGTTATTTGGTTGTGCTGGTTATTTCTTTGTTACATGATGGTTACGAATGCAATATAAATGTTTTTATTTTGTGAAAAGATTTCTAAAGTTTTATTTTGCAGACTTTTTGAATGGCTTGTAGCATTAAGAGATAAGAGGTATTTTACATATGGTATCAGAGCGAGGTTGACACGCTCGGGCCTATTGGGCTCCAAACGCTCTAGCATGTTTCGTTTTAAATAACGATTGATTTTTTTTTTCTGTGACCGAGAAAAACCAACAAGTTCACACTGTTCGTCTAATCTAGGTACCTTAAGTGTACCCAATGCACATGTTTATTGAGTTGTGCAGGGGAAGTCAGTGGAAGGGAGGAGCTGTGTGCGTCGAGAAGAAACTCTTTACTGTTCGAAGATGAGGGCCAAGTGGAAAAAGAAGCTTATGATGCGTCTAAAGAGGAAGTGCAGGAAGATGAGTTAGAGATCGAAGAAAAAAAAAGGTTATGCATATTCCAAGTTATATATCATGACTTGTTTTGAAATATTTTAATTGGGTTTTGGATGAATGTGTTGAAATACCTATTAATACTCTTGCATAAATGGTTATTAAGTATGGGTTGTGACATCCTTTGCTTGTGCTGAGTTGTGTAAAACAAAGTATGAACCTTGATGTATTACCCCTACATTTGAGTATTTATAAACCAAAAAGAATAATTCGAGAACTTTGAGTGCTTGCAATTGCCAGATCTAAGATAAGTAATACTTATGTTACTCACTTTACCATTATTCTAAAGTATTTACCTTTTAACCTAAATGAGAGTTGAAAATGCTAATGTTTACCTCTAGAGTACTTTAATTTTATTCAAAGTGCCCAATACTTTGACTTGATTCTAAATTAAAAGTAGAACCTTGAATAGTGGGCTAAAGAACAATAGTATGTGTAAGTATTCCTATGGAGATACCTTGGACATTACGATCTTCAGTCATACAAAGAAAGTGGATGCCCATAAAATGTATTGTGAGAAAATTAATTTGGTGTTTATTAATGAGTGAACATTATGGCTTTATTTCAAGGGAATTCAAGTTTATTATTAAATTGATGATTTAGGAGGTTACAAAGTTTCGTGGGACTAACTAGCAAGTTGATAATAATAATACTTACTTATTATGGTTAGTAAAATTTCCATGTTTCAATTAAAATTCTTCATCGTGTTTTAAAATTTGAACTGATTCATATATGGTGATGATACAAAGTTGAAGATGTATTATGTATGGGCTCTTTTGCTAGGGCTTCATTGATATTTGAAGGGTTTTCTCAGTCTCTTCGTTTATTATGCTTTGTTTATCAATAATCTTGACCCTTTTGAAGAACGTTATGGGAAGCTTCATTAATATTTGAAGGTATTTCTTGGTTTGTGATTTTTTTCCCTTAAGCTGCCTACGCTTTCATGTAGCCCATACTTGAAAACTTTATTGAAATTGAAAGTATGGATTTTTGAGAACATATTTAAGATATCGATTGTCTGGTATAACATACGAAGTTTTCAACATGTTTGTTATTAGATCACAGTTGACCATTTACCACTAGCTATGTTGTGCACACTTGGTGGGTCTTCTTTTGGGTTCTTGCATGTGTTAGTTTAAGTTATATCTTGCTTCCAGTTGTAATGAGGGATGGTTTCGAACTCCTTATGTGTTGCTGACCTTATTTTTTGGGTTAGTTTTGAATTTTGCGATATGTATAATCTCCGAGATTAAATGATTGATTCCAGAGTTATTTTTTTCCTCGACATTAATAGAATGGCAAATTCAATGTGTTTATGTACCAGCTGGTTTGTGAATAACATATGAGTGATTCTTATGCCCCTTATATCAATGGAGGCAGTTAACAGGGAGTGATCTTCCATAATAACAGCATTATTGTTTATTGTTTAGTTGAGAGGTCATTGCTTGGTTGGAGGGTGAGTATTCTTGATTGATTGAGTTTTTCCTTCTCTACCATAGATTCAAGTTGATTACAATAATCTGCATCATGTGGGACATGCTGGAGTCATTTGTGGTTCTCTAATGAATAGACATTTTAGGAAGGCATGCATGTGCAATATATGTTAAGAAGTCGAATGTGTGCCTATGCAATTTATGTTCAGTAGTTATATTGAATTCTTTTTTCCACGAAATGTAATGATTCTGCAAATTCTTTTTCGGAATCGTTTATGATGCTCCATAAGCAAGTACACTGTATTTTATATGCTGAGAGATTCAAAAGTTAGTTACATTGTTTTGAAAATTGCTTTGTGATTTGAGAGATTCACAAAATTTTCTATAACTAAATTGTTGTTGCCCTGGAACACATGCCCTGCATAAGAGATCATGTGGTACGACTACATATTTGCAAAAAGCAACTAATTGTAGGTATTGCATCAACTAGAACTTCTTGTACACATGAAAGGTAGATAACAGAGATAGTTGAACATAAATGTAGGGCTTTTGAAAAATACTGTAATTCATGGTTTTGGTCATGTAAGTCAAAAGGTTTGAAAGGACAATTGAAGGAAGTATCTGTTTTTAGTTAGAGTAGGAAAAATGGCTAGTACCATCACATAGTAATATTGGTTACACTTAACCCTTATGACTTTATGTTGAGATTATTATTGTTAATGTGTAAGGTGGTGTTTGCATTGTCAATTTTCTCAGGTTATATGTGGCATCTTGCGAATTGTGTTGTTGTAAATTGGAAAGGTTTGTGGCTTTGTGTGAATGCTTACTTATCAATTCTGGTGTTAAAAGAACTGAAAGGGCTCTTACCAATGAATGAGAAATGGGGTAAGGCATGATTTATGCTAAAAGTTTGATGTTCTTTTAATTGATAATATGATAAAATGACCACCTATAAAGTGCTTGCAGGCGTGGGGATTTATGGCCATGAAAAAGGCTAAAGATCCAGGACTATGATGAGTTAAATCTCATGTGTATAAAGTTATCACCAGAAGAGGGAGTGGTGATGGAGGTAGTGGTTAAAATATACCTTGATTTCCCCCGGGCCAGCGAGGGACCATTATGCATTTTGGGGATGCCCAGATGTAAGACATTTGGTTAAGACTCGTTCCGCACACATTAGAGGACTATCACATGAGTTGGGGGACTCTATGAAGAGAATAACCTCTAGGCGCTGTGGAGGTGTGTGAGAACGGAGTGCCTTAGCTTGGTGAAGCACCCTGAAGGGCACAAAAAGGAGATACCGCTAAGAGGGGTACAGGGTATCGTCCTTGTGTTGGGTAGCTTGAATTGGCACTTGGTGTGCTGGGATGAAGGAACATCGAGAGAAAGAATAATGACAAGCACCCTGAATAGCTCAGAGGAGATACACGAAGGGTTGGTATCGTCCTTGTGTTGGGTGGCTTGAATTGGTACTTGGAGTACTGTTGGCAGTTGATGTGCTCGGATGGAGGACATCCAAAGAAAGGAACAATGCAGAAAAAGGTATGTGCATTGCAGGTAAACTTTTACCGATGAGGTAATATGTTGATTGACATTATTGATATAATGGGATTTCAATGCTTGTAGTCATTTTTTTATTGATGTATCAATTGCATTATGGAAAATAATTGCGTATTATGGCACCAATGAACACAAAAAAAATGCAGATTATTACAATGCAAGAGAATCTATGACTTTTGTTTAAGTTGAATTGTAATTTGGACATGGATTATTGGAAAGGACTGAATTGTAGTTATGATGCTGCAAAAGACCTGCTAATTATGTTTCATGATGAATTGACTCTTACCTATGAAAAATTTGGGTAGACCTAATTTTATGTTACAGGAAAAATGCAGGTCCTACAAACCTACAAAGATCAGAAAATAAAATCAAATAGATCCGAGCAAGGCAAAGCAAGACGAGATGACTCCAGTGAAGAATAAATGTTTTGTCGAAGAAACAAGAAACACCGAGGATGGTGTTCTTTATTTTAGGGGGAAAGGATGTAATATCCCTCTCCTATGCATTGGAATATTTTGTAGTTTTGCATATTATTGTACTTGTCTCGGTGAGGAGCTCAAGGCCAAGGCCCCACCAAGACAACACCGTGTGGATTTTAAAGGTTAACTGTCTAAGTGAAAATACTTAGATGATAAAAATGCAATGACACAACTTAAAAAAGGGCTAACTAATGGATAAAAACTCATCCCAACTCATAATGCCTTAGCAGAATACTCAATCTTAGTAACCGGAACGAGAGGGTTGAGGGGTTAAAGAGAGAACCAATGAGAAAACAATTCAAAGAATTAGAGTTATATAATATATATGAAAGAACATTAAATATAGTGAGAGGACAATTATTCCACAAATGTGTATATTTATATATAACGGTATTATATATAATCTCACATCTCTTATGGTGGAAGGAATGGTGGTAAAGGGAAATTTAGTGAACAATCGTTTCATACATAAGAGAAGGTATTATAAATAATGGTGGTAAAGGCCATTATAGTGAACAAAACTTCCATACATAAGAAAAGGTATTATTTATAATGGTGGTAAAGGCCATTATAGTGTACAATTGAAAAGGTTGTATATACAATGGTGGTAAAAGGAATTATAGTGAACAATCGTTACATATGGATAACTGTTATAGAAAGAATACCAATATCAAATGGAAATATGTGAGAAAATTCTATTAGGAGATTGGACGCATGTGCTGGAGGCAAATATTTTGATAGCTAGATTGACGGAGACCTGCCTTAGCAATGGCAGATTTTCTGCCGTGATTTCAGAAAAGTTGGGCGCACTTGTGGGAGAGAGTCGTTTTCTGTTAGGTTATTTTAGGAGGTTAAAGATAAACGCTGAGGAGGGGATTTTGGGGGGGTTTTTTACTCTGCACCTGAAGCTTGATACAAAAATCCGCTACAAAAGGGCGCTGGTGCTTGAGCTGAATCGGGGGATAGAGATCGATCTCTTCAAAATCGCGTGGAGTAAAATGAAGCATGGACGGTGAAACCTGTGATATATTCTTGAACTAGCAGGAGGATGTTAGATGCAGGTTTACCGAGCGTATGTCTTGAAGTTGATTACACAGCATCTCGACAATTTGCAGAGATAAGTACTCGCTGAGTTGTTTAACAATAGCATCGATAAAACAAAAATACTATGCATGCATGTTAAATAAAAGGATACGCATTCTTTCTCCATGTAATTTAGATCATAGCTCTGGTGATAGGGGACTGTTAGTTACATGCATATATAGATAAGCATAGCCCGTGGTTATGGATCAAATCTATGGGAGGTCGGAAAGGTCATACCACGTAGCTAGCAGTTTTCTTATGACATGAAAGCCATATTTTTTTTATATATATGTATTCTGGAAATTGTTAAAACCCCAATAATATTTTGTAGATCGGTTATGGATCTTAAACATGACTCCAGGCATTTGCAATTCCTTTCTTTTCTATTTCCAGATCCTTCACTCTTTAGGACCAGACCCGCCTTGATTACTACAGCGCCCCCTTTAGATGATATACATGGTTGTGCATCTGGAATTTTGTCTGATAGCTACATCTGTACTCGGTTTGATTTCATTTGATTGGTTCGTAGATTCACCTTGAATTAGTGCCACGTTTATGTTTTGAGTGATTACGCTCTGCAACCAAGTGGACTTATGCAATCATCATATAGAATGCTTATAAGAAAGCTTAGATCCAGGGAATGGAGTGATGCAGTGCTTAGATTATTTTGTATTTGCATTCCTACGATTTGCATACGACTCCCATAATATTTTGCAAAGCTCCCCATATGGCTGAGTTTCTCTGCTACCCGGTGCATGGCTGAGTTTCTTTCTTCTATTTATTTTTTTACCTTATACATGGCTGAGTTTCAATATTGCGTGAGTAACCTTGCAGATGGCCGAGTATACTCCCATAGTGACTAGGCATAAACTTGTATAACGAGGAGTCTACAGTGCTGATGTGTTATCTTTATTATCTTATATTTGTTAAAAAACCACATATGCTATGTATTAGCAGCATCGCATTCAAGGTACGGCATCATTTTAATGGCTTGATTATTTCTTTTTTTTATTTGATAAATGGTCTTTATTGTAAGAAAGGGGAACCCACTTGCCTATGGAAAACGAACTACTTTAATAGCCTACCATTATCTGCAAAAATTCTGAATGGCCAAGAAGTGAAAGGATATAATCATATGTTAGTGGGGTATATATTTTTAAGATGATAGTGATGAATATAAGTAGTAATATATGTAAAGATATTCTACTATGATAGCATAGGCATTTGCTGAAAAGAAAAGAAAATAAAAATGCTTAGATAATATGTAAAGATATATCCGTGTGATAGTATGGGTATGAATGTAATGTAGTAATACATGCAAGGATATGGCATAGATATTTTCTATAAAGAAAATAAAATGCTTATTAAGATGTGTAAGGATATATTCATAGGTTAGTGTGAATATATATATTTTTGTCATGAAAGTGTTTAAAAATTTAAACACTTGAAAGATATATCTTTATATTATTATGGATATATCATAAAATAGAAGTGATAATTTTATTTTTAAACACTTGAAAGATATATCTTTATGTTAATATGTTTATATCATGAAATAGAAGTGATGATTATATTTTAAACACTTAAAGATATATCCTTATGTTAACATGGATAAATCATAAAATGGAAGTCATAATTTTATTTCAAGACACCCACCTATTAGGGTATTAATTGTTGTTCATCATGTGCCAAAAGGGGCTGTTAATAAATTCTTCTCTGAGCTGATTATAAGGGTCCTAAATAGGGCTGTTGAGTTACAAGTGTCTCTCTGCGTAGAACCTTGAGGAAGGATAAAACCGGCCATGAATGAGCCGTGATTTTTGTAAGCACTCTATTTTGATAAATAAATAAAAAGAACAAATAAATTGGTGGATGTAGCCTCGTGGACGAGGTGAACCACGTGAAGATGGTTGTCTCCTTTGTGTTATTTGGTTGTGCTGGTTATTTCTTTGTTACATGATGGTTACAAATGCAATATAAATGTTTTTATTTTGTGAAAATATTTCTAAAGTTTTATTTTGCATACTTTTTGAAAAGCTTGTAGCATTAAGAGATAAGAGGTATTTTACACCGCCACTCCACCCACTTTGGTTCCAGAAACAAAGTTAAGTTAGAATCCGGTATACAACATAAGCACATGTAAAATAACAATGAAGTACATAATCAAAGCAACTAACTTACATAGCAAAGCGTGAACATAAGAATCACATAGTAATCAACATTACAAAATCATAGTTACAAACAATAAACAGAATAATAATCATAATTGAAGTAGGGGAGTAAGACGTAAGAACAACTTACGACAATTCTGCAGTACGATAGAGTATGACACTTTCCGCAAGTTTAAATAATGTTCGGATTAGGTTATGTTTAACTAGCCTAATATTTTTTTTACAATTTTTAGGGACATTACAATTAGTGACCAATTTTTTAAAGCCTATGTAGACGTTGCTAGAATCCACATGCTCTCACAACACATACACACAAAATAATTCAAAATGTAGAACCAAGTTCATTTTCACACTCACAAACATTATATTTATATTTAAAAATATTGCCTTTTGTTGTTTCTATCTTTTTAAGATCAAATTCTAAGTACAATGCTTCATATGTAGTAGTTTACAAAAATTGATCATGAAAATCAATACTTTAGTATGTTACAAGTTTTGGGAGGGTTAAATAGAACGGAAAGTACACAAATGTATGTATTGAATCAGTTCCAAAGATACTAAACATAATATTAAACAATCTATGATATGCTCAAATGTTGTTATAATGAAGCATCTCTGCACTTAATTGTCTTTGTGGAATTCTAGGAAAAGATAAGATCCAAGATCTTAGCATAATACAACATGTTATGGAACATTTCAGCACAATGGAAACAAAAAAGTACATACATTTTTAATATTTTACAAGTTTTTTAATGCATTTTTCATCAACATTACCATCATTGAGATTTTCTCAACATCACAAGTGGCTAACTTTTCCCTCTTGGTGGTGTTGTAATAATTTCCAGGTGTATCCTAAGCTTCATCTACCATCCTTAAAACGAAATATACTATTAATCACATTATGTGTCACAAGAGACAAATCAATACAACATGCACAAGGTGACAATTGTTTTTGTATTCAAAAGCTCTCTTAGTCACTCTATCTAATAGGGTATTATGGTTCTTTAAAAAAAGGAACGATACTTTGAAACACATAAGGAATATGGAAAATGAGTCAATTTGAGATAATAATAACAACAGTTTAAAACTACAATTAAAAAAAGTTAATAAAATTTAGTGAATACAAACCAAAAGTCAAATTATACAATGTTTGACGTCCTTAATTGACTTATTTGTATATAATATTCCTTATTCATCTTTATATATTGTAAAGGTAGTTTGGATGTGTGATTTTCTATAACATATTTAATTCATCATTTCAAAGGTTCCACCATCATTATAGTAATATTTTTAGTTTATAGAGATATAAAATATATACACTATATATTTATATAACATATGGTAATTTTCATGTAACTAATTTACAAAATAATATTTTAATTGTTTTTTAACAGCAATAAATCTTGAAATTTAAAAGATAATGTTTAAGTTTGTTATAACCATAACCATAATATATACAATAACTATGATTATCTGAAAATTTTAAGCAATTAATACTATGGATCCATTTTATTTAAAGATTTATCATACTATTTATAAAACTCTTAAGAGATAAATCTCTTTTACAAATTTTTAGTCAAGTTTTGTGGTCTAAATGGTTATAAATTTCATTTAAAACAAATTAAGATTTAAAAATAAATATTTATATAATGAAATAAACAAACAAAAAGTAATAAATAATGAACTAAAATTTCTATGCAAGCTATTTAAGCGCATCAAATGATGACCGTCAAATGATGAAAAACTGTTACACGACCATAGAGACGCAACCCTATAAACAAATACTATTATAATCAAACATGAAGAAGCTATAGCATAAAATATAACCCATACCATCTAAGAAAATCATAATCTACATAATAAGAGTCGTACTCAATAAATATCAAAGCCCAAGATAAATAAAAACTACATTAATTATTTCATACACAAAAATCATTGATAACCAAGCATTTGCATCGAGTTCGCGGGAACGAATCTTGTAGACACCCCTTTTCCAATTTGCGTACATAAATTATGATTCCCTTTACATTAAAAACCACCATAACATTAATACGCAGTGATCAATTTACAGCAGCCATATAACAAATAACCAACACATCATTACCACATTAAATTAAGAATTATGTAAGTGTAATGAGGTCGCGGGTCGCAGGATCGAATCCTGTGGATAGTTTGAATGCCCAAATCACAACCATCTCAAATAATAAACCGTCAATACCCTAAACAATCGGGTGTCAACTCATGTAGGGTCCTAAATCTTTTAGAAAGCCATGGTGTATCAACTACACACACGCTGTAAACCCAACTTAAAATCATTACACAGTCGCCGTAAGACGTTTACAAATCCTTACGCTGTAAATCCATGGCCACGGCCCATAAATAAACTTCACAGTAAATTAAATAAACTATTTTATGCCTTGTCAACGAATCACTCACAACAACGATTTTCCACACAGGGTTTACACCCAGATCCTTCCTTACCATTTCATTTACACATTAAAAACACCAACTGTAATTATGGATCTATTCATTATCGCAGCCACACTGGTGGGTCCCAACGCCATTTACGTCGTGGCCCCAAAAGCCATCAACGCTCACCGTTTAAGTCATCCAAATAACTAATACAACCAACGTAGGTGAATGCCACATAAAACACATTTTATACACAGTAATTTGAAACCATAATCAAGATACACAGTCGTTCCTCTCACCATTGCACCATTTGCAAGGAATGGTACATAGCATAACCCATATACCCCTAATACTCGAGCATCCAAGTGCTCCGTAACAAGTTTGCCTCATTAAGTATAACCTACACATAAATTGGGAGATCAAGTCCTTAGTTCAACATAACTAAGTAATCCCGCTAGACAAGAAGAGACGTTTACCTCTCACGCAGCACATGGGAGAACTAGTCCCGCCACTCCACCCACTTTGGTTCAGAAAACAAAGTTAAGTTAGAATCCGGTATACACATAAGCACATGTAAAATAACAATGAAGTACATAATCAAAGAATCTAACATACATAGCAAAGCGTGAACATAAGAATCACATAGTAATCAACATTACGGCATCATAGTTACAAACAATAAACAGAGTAATAATCATAATTGAAGTAGGGGAGTAAGACGTAAGAACAACTTACGACAATTCTACAGTACGATAAAGTATGACACTTTCCGCAATTTTAAATAATGTTCAGATTAGGTTGTGTTTAACTAGCCTAATATTTCTTTTTCAATTTTTAGGGACATTACAATTAGTGACCAATTTTTTAAAGCCTATGTAGACGTTGCTAGAATCCACACGCTCTCACAACACATACACACAAAATAATTCAAAATGTAGAACGAGGCTCATTTTCACACTCACAAACGTTATATTTATATTTAAAAATATTGGCTTTTGTTGTTTCTATCTTTTTAAGATCAAATTCTAAGTACAATGCTTCATATGTAGTAGTTTACGAAAATTGATCATGAAAATCAATACTTTAGTATGTTACAAGTTTTGGGAGGGTTAAATAGAACAGAAAGTACACAAATGTATGTATTGAATCAGTTCCAAAGATACTAAACATAATATTCAACTATCTATGATATGCTCATATGTTGTTATAATGAAGCATCTCCGCACTTAATTGTCTTTGTGGAATTCTAGGAAAAGATAAGATCCAAGCTCTTAGCATAATACAACATGTTATGGAACATTTCAGCATAATGGAAACAAAAAACTACATACATTTTTAATATTTTACAAGTTTTTTAATGCATTTTTAATCAACCTTACCAATATTGAGATTGTCTCAACATCACAAGTGGCTAACTTTTCCCTCTTGGTGGCGTTGTAATAATTTCCAGGTGTATCCTAAGCTTCATCTACCATCCTTAAAAGGAAATATACTATTAATCACATCATGTGTCACAAGAGACAAATCAATACAACATGCACAAGGTGACAATTGTTTTTGTATTCAAGAGCTCTCTTAGTCACTCTATCTAATAGGGTATTATGGTTCTTTAAAAAAAAGGATGATACTTTGAAACACATAAGGAATATGGAAAATGAGTCAATTTGAGATAATAATAACAACAGTTTAAAACTACAATTAAAAAAAGTTAATAAAATTTAGTGAATACAAACCAAAAAGTCAAATTATACAATGTTTGACGTCCTTAATTGACTTATTTGTATACAATATTCCTTATTCATCTTTATATATTGTAAAGGTAGTTTGGATGTGTGATTTTCTATAATAGATTTAATTCATCATTTCAATGGTTCCATCATCATTATAGTAATATTTTTAGTTTATAGAGATATAAAATATATACACTATAAATTTATATAACATATGCTAATTTTCATGTAACTAATTTACAAAATAATATTTTAATTGTTTTTGAAGAGCTATAAATCTTGAAATTTAAAAGATAATGTTTAAGTTTGTGATAACCATAACCATAATATATACAATAAATATGGGTCAGTGCAAGAAGATGAGGGACCTTTAAGATGCAATCCTAGTTTTCAAAAACAACATCATGTTAACAAAAAATACATCAATCCGAGCCTCACATAGCACTTGGTATGGTTCAACCCGAGCGTGACATGTCATGGAACATGTAGGATAGGAAAACAAATCGTGTAGGCGTTATATAAATACAAAACGTGCTCACGATATGTAGTTATAAAATGCATGCGCGATTTGTAAATCATAAAAATAAATTTAAGTACACAGTCCCGAACCCGCGGCCCATTTTCACAATCAGGAACGCGAATTCGACGGGCCATTGGAGCGTTTGGAGTGAGACCACTGCTTGGGATTGTTGTAGGAGCTAATTCAAGTTGAGGGGAGGAGATTTCACTCGTGAATTGTCATCCGACAAGGTAATTCAATCACCCAATGAATTTTTTTTGTCAATTTTTACCCTATAATTGTCAATTTTTGTCAATTGTATTGTATATATTAATTGTAAAATTTTGGGAGCAGGTTCTGACCATGACCCAACCAAGGTTTGTTTGATATATTATCAACTTCTTCATTTGAAATGGAAATATAATCGAGTTTATTTGGATTACCATATGTATTTTAGTGCATGTTTTAGGTTAATAAAGGGAATTGGGACCTATGGTGGTATTGTGGAATTTGGATTAAAGTATTGGATAGAATTAGGGTCATTACTCCCTCTAGTTTTGTCACTAACCATATATCTATTTGGCCCTCTTCTATGTCATTTTGTGCTTCTTGCACTTGTTGTCAGGGACTTGTGATCTTATTCACCCGAATCATTTAGTTGGGTAGTATCTACCTCAATTCAAATTGGGAGTTGGGAGAAATTGCAAAGTCAATGTCAGAAGAGAGGTTTGGGCATGTGACTATCAGTTTATTTATTTGGATCTTTTGTTCATTTGATTTCCTTGGATGCCACAACAAGTGTCAATAGGAAAACAAGAAATGCAAAGAATGCTCAAAAGGCATGAAATATTCATCAATGAAAAAAAAACCTCAATTGTCTCTCTCCAAGTGACAGTGCACAATAATTAAAATACATCAGAATCTGAGTTCACGACTATTATCATGCAGCAAGGAGGAAAAATTTAACCTTCACAAGTTGGATGCATATCCTTAACGACCACAATGGAAGCAATTCTAAAAGGAAAATATTAAATAGCTTGCCATCGTTGGTCCTCTCTTGGTTCTACTCCAGCAGCCATCAAGGATGATGAAATAGTTTATAAGGTGATAGATACCATGGATATTTAGATAGCAGACAATGGTGAACCTGATGAAGCTTATAGTTAACACTCATTTCACTAGTTTGTTGTTAATGTGCTATGTAAAACTTTTTGGATTTTAGGTGTTACCATCACATGAACTTGTATCAGTCTCATATAATCTTCTATAAGTGACATTAGGACAAGGATAGTTTTTTTTGTTCCCACGAAGTTGTGGTGATCATGCCCATTTTAGGTGTTACCATCACATGAACTTGTATCACTCGCGTATATGGAAAATATTTGTAGGTTGCAATCACAATTGAAGAAGGTTTCAGATTACTTATGTTATCAAAATTTGACATGATTGAATCAGTAGTTAGCAAAATTTATATAGAGTTATTGCACATCATGTTGTTTAAGTTTATTTTGATATGTTTTACATTTATAATGTCATGATGTTTTGAGTAAAGCCCATGATAATGATTGAGTAAAGGCCATGATATTTTATTAGGTAAACACTATATATGTATGTGATTGGTTTGTTGTAGACAAAATTGGACTTGTGCTTAAGTTAGTTTTTCATATTTTTTTATGCATATTATTTTAAATGATAATATATACTTGTTGGTAGCAACCCACTTATTGCAAAGGCATGTTAAACATAGTTTATTTTGATGGGGTTTCACAAATTTTTGTTATCTAGCTTATGTTTTTGAATTAGTTATGTGGTGACATTTTATTTACTATTATATAGGTCTATGTGATGGTTGGATGTTCTGAAGATAATTGGATTTAGATGCATTTACATTTTCAATTTTGAAGAGATGTCATTATATACCATGTATATGTTTCTACTTATTTTCTTATTGATTTTTTTATTGCAGTTGCGGCTATGGACCCCAATGCGGAAATATTGGTTGAGCTTGCCCAGTTGAGAGGGTTGAGTACTGCTTTTAGTGGTGGTGACAGAATTCGACGTTCACTTGCATCCACTTTGGATGCAATTTTTGAGACCATCACATTGTCAAACAATGTACTATGTGATATTACTTCATATAGGGAAAGAAAAAGACGTGAGTACGCTCATGGGCTTAGCTATAATGCAATAAAAAAGTTGAAAATCACCAAGGATCATATATTTGCATTGTTTAGGGACCCTTGCACGGGGGAAATACCAAATGCAAACAGGCCACATATCTCTATCCAGTGGTGCACACATCAACCATTTGTTGATAACTGGATGGACAGATGGTATATGGTTTTTGATATGCCACCACACAACAACAGGGAAATCCCGTTGTACTTCCTTCGAAATATGTATGCAGAGTTCATGTTGGGAAAACACGTAAACTATTTTGATTATTTGCAGTTTCAAGGGATCAGTGGGGGGATGCCCCAAAACCTACCCAATGCCAGGCTTCAAGACATTGATCACCCTATCCCTGCACCTCGTAGGCAGTTTCCTAGGCCAGATGTTCCACCTGTACATCATGTGATTCCACAGACATGTGAGGCATTTTTGAGTTTGGCACGGGCCATTGTTCGCCATAGCACTCTGGTTCAGCATATGGGTGAGGATGGGACATCTGTCCCTGGTGTGGTACATACACCAGGTCGTCATGGTGCAGGACCATCTTCTAGTGCAGTACCACCCACTAGTATAGGACCATCTATTGCAGCACCATCTACTAGTGCAGCACCATTAGCACATTCCCATCCCACCTTTGAGCCTCACGAGTGCACATCGTGTGGTTGTCCATGCTATGGTCTTTCGTCAGATGTTGTCTTCAGTGGGTTTTTGAGTGATGTATGTATATGGTTAATTGTAATAAATTATTCATTTATTTTCCTCTTTGTACACATATGTATAGTTTGAGCTAATATATTAATTTTGTGAACTTGCAGCTGATGCTTTATGGCGGAAGCGACGCCCCAGAGTATCATGTCCCACACTCTACACAAGGGCACGACATTCCATCCAGTGATCCCGTATCTCACACCGAGGTAAACATTTTAAAAATTCAGTTTTTTAATTCTTGTTAAATTGTTAATTTCCACATACTGTACATGTTAGTTCACTAATGTTATCTACGGTCTAATATTTACAATTATTAAACTTGCAAATGCCGGATACTTCATGCGGGAAAGCAGTGATGGAGGTAGGATCCATATCTGGGAAGATGCCAGATCCTACACTAGGGGAAGCAGTGATGGAGGTAAACATTTTAAACATTTAAAAAATGTTATTTTTTAAATACATGTATGTATGTCGAATCATCCATGTCTAGCGAAATGAGCTCTTGTTGACTATAGGTTGGTACCGAAACACCTGGACCACTTCCTGGAGTTGTATCTCCTTATAGGGAATATGTGAACAAGGGCCTAGTCTATATGAGACATCCTACTCCCAGAAAGAGTGAAGTTGTTAGTGACCATGGAGATACGGATACCATGGTAATTTGTATATCCTTCGATGATATTTCTTGGTTAACTTGAAATCCAGTGCATAAAATATTTTGTTAATGTTTGATTTGCATGTTTACTACATCAGGAGCCAGAGTTCACTGTTGAAAACCTTGCAGGGATGGTTGATGCAGCAGTCAGTGCTGCATCTACAATGGCAACAAGGCACACAGAGGTACAACTATTTGAACATGATATAGACATAGTGTGTTATTGTTGTCTATTGTTTATTCATGCACATTTCTAACTATTTCAAGATTTGGTGATTGTAGCCACCACCACCACGAGGTCCTGCCCCCTCTGGTTCGACCATGGATGTGACCATCATTCATGTTCAACCAACAGCTCCATCTGCTACACAAGAAACCCAATCCGCTTTGTCACAGTCTCTCACCGAGGTGAGATGTCCATTAATGAACAATTGTTTCATGCAATGTCCATTAACATTTTCATAATTTTTGATTTAATTTAGATATGGTATTTTATTGAGCTAATGTATTAGTACATAGTTAATTAAATTTGACAATTGATATTTAATTTGCAGGGTCCAGAGATGCACATTGGTCCTATAGTTGTGCCTACAGGATCACCCTCAAGAAAGAACAAGAGGAACCTTGAGTTTTGATGTGTCTTATGGGATATGTACATATCGATACATGTGTACATGTGGCTTGGACAGTTTTGGATACATGTACTTTTGGAGACATGTACATTGACATTTCACTTACATGTACATGTGGCTTGTATAGTTTTGGATACATGTACATGTGGCTTGGATAGTCTTGGATAGTTGTGGAGAGACATGTACTTCTGGTTACTTTTGGATATATATGTACTTTTGGAGACATGTACAAAATTGACATTTCAGTTATAAATGAATGATACATTTCGCTTTGAATCTGCTCTTTGGTTTCCACATGTTCTTGTGTCAATCTATTGTATTGATTTGTGAGGATTATCTATTACTTATGAATGCACTATGTCAAAAGAAAAAACTATTATATTTAAAGGTTTCAATGATCTCAATACATGCACACTAAAGTCAAAGTTCTTGCTCGTGTAATTTAATAAATATAAGTGCAATACAATGTATTTCAAGGTTTCAATGAACTCACTACTTGCACACCAATTGGATATATCTAATTAAAAATTGTGAGTTTGGATTCATTAAATTACAAGTTAAGTCAATGCTCAAGTGTAATTTAATAAAACTAAGTGCAATACATGCTTTACATTTCATCAACAACCAACAACACTATTCAACAAACCTCATGCACCCAATGACTAATCACTCAGCATTAAAGGAACTACAATACAATCCAAAGACTGAGAACCAACTTTGTGAATCAACATGATTTGAAGCATAAGTCCATCGGATAATGGCTGTATAAGACTGTTGCCACTAATCCAAACAGAACCAAACTGATCCAAACTATTGTTGACCAAGTCTGAGCTGTTGTATGAATGAGATGATTCCCTCTTCCAAACATGACTTGAACAAATAAGAACGATCTCCTTTTATAGCGTTCACCTCGAACAACTCTCCCATAGAATACTATTTCTTTAGAAATCCCTAAATTCCTTGTAAGGAGGAGCACTCCCTTATTATTTTCCTTATGATTGGATAAAATTCATTGAATAGGTCCACATTGCTAATTCTCATATGTCTAACTCATGAGATCCTATTAAAGCACACATTTATTCTTCATTTGAGCGTTTGACCATGTCAAAAGTTCCACATGGTGTCTCCTCAAGCAAAGATCTTTCTTATTAAAATGTAGAAAGTTCCTTGAACAAAATATTTTTACTCCAAATCCCTCCTCAAAGGTGAAATACACCATCTAATATGTAGAAATACATCAAGTAATTTGTCGTCAACCCCGAGGGATCTAAAAGTTGAATTATGCCTCTAGTTATGAGAAACGTGCCATCATGCTATTTACCTCCAAAAAAGGCAAGGTGTTATTTCATAAGTGGGTGTTTCTCCAATTCTTTGGTTCATCTTCCTCCTTCAATCAAACATGCAATTCCCTTGTAAAAACCTCATTTCTAGAACCATCCTTTGTACAACTATGATCAATATCAACATTTGGAATCTTCCACCTTTGTTGTTGAAGACTACTCATACTATCCTTAAAACTGGGTTCAAGTTCTTGCAATATAACATTTGGGATTTTTTGTTTTTCTTCATTAATTTCTTTAACAGGTGCACCTTCTGTTAACTTAGAAAATGTTGGGCTAACATAATTTTGCCTACTGCTACTCATAGTTGTTGAATCTGCAATACTAGCTGTGTGGAATGTTCCACTTGGAACTGATCTTGTATCGTGTCCCTTTCGTGATCGAATATGCCTCTGGAGCTTCAATTCATTCTCTTTTGTTTCAATTTGCTTTCTCAATTTCTCCAAGTCAGTGCCACTAGGTTTAGTTACATATGAGCCAAGCTTGAAAGCATGTTTTTGGCCAATTGAACTATTGTGGCCAACAATAGGATTTTTATTACAGGGTGACTGCCGAGGTGGACCCTCTCCAAACCCAATAGAAGTCACCCCACAGACTTGCAATGCACTTGATATGGTTGTACAAAATGCAGCTAACTGCTTTTGCACCATAGCCATTTGCTTCCGCATCCCTGGGGTTTGTTGTGATGTTGTTATAGCCATCTATGAAGAAGCTGCACTTGATTGGCTTGCAAAAGTCCCATTTGTATTTTCCCTTGATGATCCATCTTTATCACTTTGACCCACTCTCTTGCTCTCTTCATCACCCTCACTGCCACTATCTCCATCAGAGAATCTAATCACAAGGTTATCATCTTTCTCTTCTGCTGCAGGAGATCTAATAGAAGGATGTAGATCTTGTAAACTGGACAATGGGCCGACTTAGATACCGTTGAGGGACACCTCGTGGACTTGGGCCCAGTGCGCAAAAAACCTCACGGAGCGGCAATTTTGAATTCTGTCAACTCCTGCTAGTGTGTTTGGGCATGGGAAATATGGCAATGCCAACCACACCTCCACCATCCATGGATTTCCAGCTTTGGCCCTCGTTGGCGTGACTGCATTGTCCCCTACCGAGCGAAACCCTAGCTTCAGAAACCATCGTAGATGGAGGGCATCGGGCAATGGACAAGAGGGAGAGGCCCCCCTGTAGCTAAAATCCCACGTCACGAATCCAACGGAATCGACGGTTCGTCGATCGGAGGCCCGAGCATCGATCTATGGCGAGTTGCAGGTCCCCTCCAGATACCGTTCACGGACACCTGGTGGACTTGGTTGGAGAAACAAGGTTAAGTTAGAATCCGTTATACAACAAAAGCACATGTAAAATAACAATGAAGTACATAATCAAAGCATCTAACATACATAGGAAAGCGTGAACATAAGAATCACATAGTAATCAACATTACGACATCATAGTTACAAACAATAAACAAAGTAATAATCATAATTGAAGTAGGGGAGTAAGACGTAAGAACAACTTACGACAATTCTGCAGTCCGATAAAGTATGACACTTTCCGCAAGTTTAAATAATGTTCGGATTAGGTTGTGTTTAACTAGCCTAATATTTTTTTTTTCAATTTTTAGGGACATTACAATTAGTGACCAATTTTTTAAAGCCTATGTAGACGTTGCTAGAATCCACACGCTCTCACAACACATACACACAAAATAATTCAAAATGTAGAACCAAGTTCATTTTCACACTCACAAACGTTATATTTATATTTAAAAATATTGGCTTTTGTTGTTTCTATCTTTTTAAGATCAAATTCTAAGTACAATGCTTCATATGTAGTAGTTTACAAAAATTGATCATGAAAATCAATACTTTAGTATCTTACAAGTTTTGGGAGGGTTAAATAGAACGGAAAGTACACAAATGTATGTATTGAATCAGTTCCAAAGATACTAAACATAATATTCAACAATCTATGATATGCTCATATGTTGTTATAATGAAGCATCTCTGCACTTAATTGTCTTTGTGGAATTATAGGAAAAGATAAGATCCAAGCTCGTAGCATAATACAACATGTTATGGAACATTTCAGCATAATGGAAACAAAAAAGAACATACATTTTTAATATTTTACAAGTTTTTTAATGCATTTTTAATCAACATTACCAATATTGGTATTGTCTCAACATCACAAGTGGCTAACTTTTCCCTCTTGGTGGTGTTGTAATAATTTCCACCTTTCATGTACCATCCTTAAAAGGAAATATACTATTAATCACATTATGTGTCACAAGAGACAAATCAATACAAAATGCACAAGGTGGCAATTGTTTTTGTATTCAAAAGCTCTCTTAGTCACTCTATCTAATAGGGTATTATGGTTCTTTCAAAAAAAGAACGATACTTTGAAACACATAAGGAATATGGAACATGAGTCAATTTGAGATAATAATAACAAAAACTACAATTAAAAAAAGTTAATAAAATTTAGTGAATACAAACCAAAAAGTCAAATTATACAATGTTTGACGGCCATAATTGACTTATTTGTATACAATATTCCTTATTCATCTTTATATATTGTAAAGGTAGTTTGGATGTGTGATTTTCTATAACAGATTTAATTCATCATTTCAATGGTTCCACCATCATTATTGTAATATTTTTAGTTTATAGAGATATAAAATATATACACTATAAATTTATATAACATATGCTAATTTTCATGTAACTAATTTACAAAATAATATTTTAATTGTTTTTTAACAGCTATAAATCTTGAAATTTAAAAGATAATGTTTAAGTTTGTTATAACAATAACCATAATATATACAATAACTATGATTATCTGAAAATTTTAAGCAATTAATACTATGGATCCATTTTATTTAAAGATTTATCATACTATTTATAAAACTCTTAAGAGATAAATCTCTTTTACAAATTTTTATTCAAGTTTTGTGGTTTAAATAGTTATAAATTTCATTTAAAACAAAGTAAGATTTAAAAATAAATATTTATATAATGAAATAAACAAACAAAAAGTAATAAATAATGAACTAAAATTTCTATGCAACCTATTTATGCGCGTCAAATGATGAAAAACTGTTACACGACCATAGAGACGCAACCCTACAATGGTACAGGGTAAGGCGTGCCTACTCAAAGTCAGTAAAGTCATATCTCCACAGTGGGCAGGAAAGATTTTGATGAAACCATTTAATGGTGCATCTTCCATGAAAAATATGCTTGGGATTGCATGGCAATTGTTTGGCAAGTTGTCCAATCGGAATTTTTTCATGACAAATTGCACATAACCATCCATCTCCCTCGCCACTTGTAGCGACGAGCTCCTCACAAATAGCCACGGTTAAAGAAGAATCAGAAGCTGAATAGACAGCAGCTACACGATTAGTCTCGAAGCAAGGGATATATTTCCGTGTCATTTGACGATGAAGAGTAAATTCTTGACTTAAAATTTGTATAGAATTAGTGGTATTCACGTCCTCAAGGAGTTGCAACACCCGTTTATGAGATGAGAAACTCCCACTCCATAGTGTTTGCACGCTCAAAATATTTCCGTCTGCGCGGCTCCAATCCTTTACTATTAGATACCAAATGGTAATTTTTTCCTCGGTTGTGACCCTGACGTCCCTCTGATCATTAGAACTCACTGAAGGCAATTCATAATCTTCAGCCGGTCTCATTTACAGTATCCCATATCAAGTGACGGTCAAAACCTTCAGCCGTTTGTGAAACGCTGTCAGATTCGCTTGACTGATATGCTACTGTGACTGCTTCTAGTCTATGCGTAGAATATTCCATCTGTCTAGTTCTCTCCAAAGCCAATTTTCGCCATACCATGCCTCTCTTTAACTCCGCTTTTAAATGTCTACGAATCCTGTTAAATATTTCTAGGGCGTGCCCCGCTCTCTCGCTGACCAGATGGGAATTGTTTGTTACGTTACGTTGTTCCTCCATCTAGGGCTTTTGAATCGCTTATGAGAAATGAGGAAAAAATCGCAATTGAAATAAAAAGATGTTTTACTGTTAATCGCTTGTGAAAAACCAAACAAGAAGTTTATATTTATAAATATGGTTGAGCATATACATAAAACGTTTCAGTGGCACAAACATTTGAGTCATTGCATTTCCCATAGGCCGACATCAACAAGTGGCTCCAAAGTACCGGAATAAGGGAGTAGATAATCCTTTGATTCAAAGTGGGTCAAACTTCTTCCTGGCGTGTGTCTCGATTTTTTTGTTGGAAGATATTTTATCTGATTTGAATTTGAAGGATAGGGCAAAATGACAGTCAGTATTTTTTTGTTGGAAGATATTTTATCTGATTTGAATTTGAAGGATAGGGGCAAGATGACAGTCCCTATGGGAGGGCCTGTGTGTGGATTTTTTTGCTGGAAGATATTTTATCTGATTTGTATTTGAAGGATAGTGGCAAGATGACAGTGACTAGGGCATTGATTTGTGAGATGGTCTTGTTTAAATATTGTGATTGAGAAAGGTGGTCACTCCTTTGTTCAAAAGTCTTTTGTTAGACACTTGAAACACCGGACCATGGAGACACCTAAAACACCACACATGCACCCCTGAAAAGAATCTTCCTTAAGTCAACCATATGTCTGAGAGGGGCCTCTACCTCTAACAGCTAAGAGCCACCAAGCCCCAAACAGTTGGAATAAGAGGGCTGGTTTTAGAACCCCTTCCTCCAAAATTTATGAGAGTTGGACACATAAGTATGGTTCAGTAGTAATCATATTTGATCTAGGTTAAAAAAAGCTATTCCTAGATGTTCCACATCTCCTATTGAATTGTTTATTAGCTACTCAACCCTTATTCTTAGGCATGCCTTGTTATATATAAGACATTGATATGTATTTTTATAGTAAATATTTCCTTGGATGGTAGGGATGCAAAAAACTATCAGTCCTAGCCTTTGGTCACATCCCTTGGCATCTCTAATCAACAAGAAGATTTTACCATGCAGTTACATGTGCACCTATTCTTTGAATCCATGGTGGATGACAAGATGTAGGAAAATTAATTACAAAAATCCTCTAAGCAATTCTAAACACCACTTAATGGGGAACACATCAACCATCCCAAATCACCCAATAAAGTTTCTCTCTAATGAAGCCTCCCTTAAAAATGGTTCCATTCATAGATTGAATAAACTCCTAAAGAGACTTTGAAAAACAACATTCCTAGAACACGTGTTTCATTGTTTTCAACTTTAGGACAAGAGGGGAAAAGTCCATTAGAGAGATAACCTTTAACTAGTCGTGCCTTCTTAGGAAAGCCCTCGTAAAACACCATCCATGGAAACACTTCAAATTAGTAACTAACCCTAATTAGCCACACACTATGAAGTCTCCTAATCCACCTTCTCTTTGCATCTATAGATAACCATTATGAACTAAGATCAAGTTTGTTCTCTTGTTCTTGAAAAAAAAGGATGTACCTCATATTACAACAAGTAGAGCTAGAAGTTCCATTCAAAATCATGCCAAAAGAGACTAGGAATGTGAATATTCATTTTTAAAATGTCCTCTTACAAAATAGGCCAATAATTTCCATAATAATATGTATGTCCATACAAGACAGGGAAAACTATCGAGAAATAGTTCTTTAGTCCTTACAAGAGAAACTACTAGCATCCCACAAATCGATCCAATAGAAATTCCTCTTCTTACCCAATCATCATAGTTGAAAATAAACAAAACAATGTCGACAACAAACATGCCTTGCACTTTTCAACGTTAAATCATCCTACTCCCCTAATCTTATCCCATCCAACTAATTAACATCTACCACTTCACAAAGACAACTAAATTTCTCCCTGGATATTTTTGATGATAAAGGACCCTAAGCCTTGGAAATTGGGAGGACATGAAATCATATAGCATAGACCAAATAATCCCTTGATTGTAATGTTGTAATATCCTCAATTTTGGACCTAACACATATGGGCATGAGCCCCAATGTTTATGATGTTACCTTGATATTTTGGTTTTATATACTCGGTCAAAGACCCCACTGCATATGAAAATGACGATTTGTTTGATATATAGGGCGTAAGCCAATTGCATATGATATATATATGTTTCTTTGGGTTGGGCGTGGACCCTGAAGCACATGGTTGATGAGATATTTTGTGTTGAGGGAGGAGATTTGGAGCACATGGGTAAATTGTTGTTTTCTGTTGAGCAAGAAGCTGTGGGAGCACATGAGTAGGAGAGTGTAGTATCCAAAATTTTGGACCTAAAAGTCAAATTAGGAACTAGCTAATAGTTCTTAAGTTAAATATTTAAAGTACTAAATTAAATGGAAAGGGTTAAATCAAGAAATGAAGTAATTCTTGATTTAACTACCCCCTTGGCTGAAAAGTGTGTCTATAAAGTCTCAAGCCAAAGAAAGGCTTGGGACCTCATCTATATTTTGGAGTCATTATTGTGCCTGTTTTATTTCTCAAGTGAATTCTTGGAGAACAATTTCCTCAAAGAAAAAAGGAGAAATGATCCACACGTGCTATACGAGTTAGGGAAACACTACCTTAGGAGGTCTAAGCTACATGCATGTTGGAACGAGCTCGGGGGGATATGGATTGAAACAAGGAACGCTTCCGAGTCATGGTTGGGTGGTTCGGTGGAACCGTGGTAGTTCACGAGTGATTTGGCCATCTATCTCACTATGATTGCTAATGCTACTTAATTGAGTGCGGAGGTTCATCCATTAAAGGAGTTTCAAATTTATGGGTATGAGGTCCTCAAGTGTCTATTTTCCTTTTCTAGAATAAATTCTCATGAGATTATGCAAAGGTTTATATTATATGTTCTAACCCTAGCTGCTTTTATTTTCCATGTCAAATCTTTTAAGGGTTTACATTTTAGATTATAACCCTAGGCTGTAATTTATTTTGGATGCTAGACTTATCTAGGGTTTATTGAGTTAGGTCACCTCTCTAATTTTAACTCATGTATAAATATTTATCAAGGGATTTGCACCTTAGTTTTACTTTTGTATTATTTTTACTCTTTAAACTATGTTTCCTACAAACTAGGTTTTATTTCACGTTTATTACATAGTTGTCCTTTGTCCTATATACTAAACTCACATATTTCATTTGTTAGTAGAGCCATGTTATAATTAAATAGACTAGTTGAGAAGTAAGTTTTATATCTAGAATAAAATCATAACACCATTAAGTAATCTATTAATTTAAAAAACTTAACTAATAAATGATATATATATAACATCAAAGCTAAGATAAGAACCAACGAAGACCTTTTGATGTCTCTATAAGTAAACAATGTCATAAACCAATTTAGAGACCAAATAAATTAGACCCTAAATGGTCCATGATATATAAATATCTATACTAATTACTTTTACAAATTATAAACAAATACTATTATAATCAAACATGAAGAAGCTATTGCATAAAATATAACCCATACCATCTAAGAAAATCATAATCTACATAATAAGAGTCGTACTCAGTAAATATCAAAGCCCAACATAAATAAAAACTACATTAATTATTTCATACACAAAAATCATTGATAACCAAGCATTTGCATCGAGGTCACGGGAACGAATCTTGTAGACACCCGTTTTCCAATTTGCGTACATAAATTACGATGCCCTTTACATTAAAAACAACCATAACATTAATACACAGTAATGGATTTACAACAGCCATATAACAAATAGCCAACGCATCATTACCACATTAAATTAAGAATTATGTAAGTGCAATGAGGTCACGAGTTGCAGGATCGAATCCTGTGGACAGTTTGAATGCCCAAATCACAACCATTTCAAATAATAAACCCTCAATACCCTAAACAGCCGAGTGTCAACTCGTGTAGGGTCCTAAATATTTTAGAAAGACATGGTGTATCAACTACACACACAGTGTAAACCCAACTTAAAATCATTACACAGTTATCGTAAGCCGTTTACAAATCCTTACGCTGTAAATCCATGGCGAGGGCCCATAAATAAACTTCAGAGTAAATTAAATAAACTATTTTATTCCTTGTCAACGAATCACTCACAACAACGATGTAACAACCCTCTCAAGAGAACCCTAGATATTTGTAAATTCAAGTCTTATTGTATTTGTCTCGAGGTGAGGAGCTAAAGGCCAAGGCCCCTCCGGAAACAAAGCTTACAACCTATATAAGAAAAGCTTAGTGAGCATAAAGGCAATAAGAACAAATGATTAAAGGATCCATAAGAGAAATAGCGGCCCTAGCATATCTCACATATAGATTAATATCTGAATCTACTAGGGAAGGTCCTAAGTATCGTCCTAGGTCGAAGTAACTTATGTGTGAGTGTTTAGATAATATCTGAGCCTACTAGATTACCTGCTTCACAAAACTTATCATGACTAGACACCATAACTCGGTGATTAACCCTAATGTGATTAAGTTGGGATAGAAGGAGTCGCAATCTTTTAATGTCGACATAAAAGAGTAAAAGGAGAGTTAGAAATATATATAAATTAAATGAGGATAGAGATGCCTACCTCGATGGGCATGATGAGGGATATAGACTATTTATTCTCTCCTTAAAAAAATAAAAAAAATAAATCCCTTATATCAACCACAACATGAGGTCAACCTAGATACTTCGAGGAAATCCTTGTATAATTAAAGTAAAAGGGGATCAAAAGGAAATCGTTTATACATATTTCCTTTGCATAACGAGGGAGGATTTATTAATTAATTATTCACCAAGACATGTTTTAGACAAGTATTTGTTAACCCTAAAATATTTATGAAGGCCATTAATGGACTGCGGATTTTAGAGAGACGTGCGTGAGCAAGGTTAATGGCATAATTACCGCTTACATTGGTGGAATTAAGGAGACGTGCCCTCAGCAAGGTTAATGGCATAATTACCACTTACATTGGTGGAATTAAGGAGACGTGCCCCCAGCAAGGTTAATGGCACAATTACTGCCTCGAATTGGGGATGTCTGGCGCAGCTTGAATAGAGAAAAAAAAAGCCGTTACTTTCCTAGCTATTTAAAAGGTTGCAAAGCTGGTGAAGGGGGGGGGGGTGGTGCATTTGAATGGAACGCACTTAACAGAGAGGATCTTACTAGATATACTCGGGAATTGTTTTGGCGTTGGGGCTAGCTAAGGGTGGGCACAGTACAGGATTTTCCATTTTTTTGTTTGGGGTGATGGAGACCATTCCACGGACTTGTTGGTGGCTCTATGAATCATCACAGGCCTATTAAGTCATCTTCGGGTTGTATACATGAGCTAAGTATTCCATTCCTTTTTCCTCTCGCAAGACCATATAGGTGAATTCATAGAAAATAACTTAATCGAAGGGAACTCATCATCACAACTAATAGGGTATTATGGTTCTTTAAAAAAAAGAAGGATACTTTGAAACACATAAGGAATATGGAAAATGAGTCAATTTAAGATAATAATAACAACAGTTTAAAACTACAATTAAAAAAAGTTAATAAAATTTAGTGAATACAAACCAAAAGTCAAATTATACAATGTTTGAGGTCCTTAATTGACTTATTTGTATACAATATTCCTTATTCATCTTTATATATTGTAACGGTAGTTTGGATGTGTGATTTTCTATAACAGATTTAATTCATCATTTCAATGGTTCCACCATCATTATAGTAATATTTTTAGTTTATAGAGATATAAAATATATACACTATAAATTTATATAACATATGCTAATTTTCATGTAACTAATTTACAAAATAATATTTTAATTGTTTTTTAAGAGCTATAAATCTTGAAATTTAAAAGATAATGTTTAAGTTTGTTATAACCATAACCATAATATATACAATAACTATGATTATCTGAAAATTGTAAGAAATTAACACTATGGATCCATTTTATTTGAAGATTTATCATACTATTTATAAAACTCTTAAGAGATAAATCTCTTTTACAAATTTTTATTCAAGTTTTGTGGTCTAAATATTTATAAATTTCATTTAAAACAAATTAAGATTTAAAAATAAATATTTATATAATGAAATAAACAAACAAAAAGTAATAAATAATGAACTAAAATTTCTATGCAAGCTATTTATGCGCCTCAAATGATGAAAAACTGTTACACGACCATAGAGACGCAACCCTACAATGGTACATGGTAAGGCGGGGTGCCTACTCAAAGTCAGTAAAGTCATATCTGCACAATGGGTAGGAAAGATTTTGATGAAACCATTTAATGGTGCATCTACCATGAAAAATATGCTTGGGATTGCATGGCAATTGTTTGGCAAGTTGTCCAATCGGAATTATTTCATGACAAATTGCACATAACCATCCATCTCCGTCACCACTTGTAGCGACGAGCTCGTGAGAAATAGCCACGGCTAAAGAAGAATCAGAAGCTGAATAGACAGCAGCTACACGATTAGTCTGAAAGAAAGGGATATATTTCCGTGTCATTTGACGATGAAGAGTAAATTCTTGACTTAAAATTTGTATAGAATTAGTGGTATTCACGTCCTAAAGGAGTTGCAACACCCGTTTATGAGATGAGAAACTCCCACTCCATAGTGTTTGCACGCCCAAAATATTTCCATCTGCGCGGCTCCAATCCTTTACTATTCGATACCAAATGGTAATTTTTTCCTCGGTTGTGACCGTGACGTCCCTCTGATCATTAGAACTCACTGAATGAAATTCATAATCTTCATCCGGTCTAATTTCATTTACAGTATCCCATATATTCTCGAACTCCCAGCGATATTGGGCTGTAGAGAGCCTCTCGGCTCAAAAATGTTTTACTGTTAATCGCCTGTGAAAAACCAAACAAGAAGTTTATATTCATAAATATGGTTGAGCATATACATAAAACGTTTCAGTGGCACAAACATTTGAGTCATTGCAGTTCCCATAAGCCGACATCAATAAGTGGCTCCAAAGTACCGGAATAAGGGAGTAAGTGGCTCCAATAGTAGATAATCCTTTGATTCAAAGTGGGTCAAACTTCCTGGTGTGTGTCTCGATTTTTTTGTTGGAAGATATTTTATGAAATTTGAATTTGAAGGATAGGGCAAGATGACAGTCAGTATTTTTTTGTTGGAAAATATTTTATCTGATTTGAATTTGAAGGATAGGGGCAAGATGGCAGTCCCTATCGGAGGGCCTGTGTGTGGATTTTTTTGCTGGAGGATATTTTATCTGATTTGTATTTGAAGGATAGTGGCAAGATGACATTGACTATGAGAGGGCATTGATTTGTGAGATGGCCTTGTTTAAATATTGTGATTGAGAAAGGTGGTCACTCCTTTGTTCAAAAGTCTTTTGTTAGACACTTGAAACACCGGACCATGGAGACACCTAAAACACCAGACATGCACCCATGAAAAGAACCTTCCTTAAGTGAACCATATGTCTGAGAGGGGCCTCTACCTGTAACAGCTAAGAGCCACCAAGACCCAAATAGTTGGAGCAAGAGGGCTCGTTTTAGAACCCCTTCTTCCAAAATTCATGAGAGTTGGACACATAAGTATGGTTCAGTAGTAATCATATTTGATCTAGGTTAAAAAAAGCTATTCCTAGATGTTCCACATCTCCTATTGAATTGTTTATTAGAGGCTCAACCCTTATTCTTAGGCATGCCTTGTTATATATAAGACATTGATATGTATTTTTATAGTAAATATTTCCTTGGATGGTAGGGATGCAAAAAAATATCAGTCCTAGCCTTTGGTCACATCCCTAGGCATCTCTAATCAACAAGAATATTTTACCATGCAGTTACATGTGCACCTATTCTTTTAATCCATGGTGGATGACAAGATGTAGGAAAATTAATTACAAAAATCCTCTAAGCAATTCTAAGCACCACTTAATGAGGAACACATCAACCATCCCAAAACACCCAATAAAGTTTCTCTCTAATGAAGCCTCCCTTAAAAATGGTTCCATTCATAGATTGAATAAACTCCTAAAGAGAATTTGAAAAACAACATTCCTAGAACACGCGTTTCATTGTTTTCAACTTTAGGACAAGAGGGGAAAAGTCCATTAGATAGATAACCTTTAACTAGTCGTGCCTTCTTAGGAAAGCGCTTGTAAAACACCATCCATGGAAACACTTCAAATTAGTAACTAACCCTAATTAGCCACACACTATGAAGTCTCCTAATCCACCTTCTCTTTGCATCTATAGATAACCATTATGAACTAAGAGCAAGTTTGTTCTCATGTTGTTGAAAAAAGAGGATATACCTCATATTACAACAAGTAGAGCTAGAAGTTCCATTCAAAATCATGCCAAAAGAGACTAGGAATGTGAATATTCATTTTTAAAATGTCCTCTTACAAAATAGGCCAATAATTTCCATAATAATATGTATGTCCATACAAGATAGGAAAACTATCGAGAAATAGTTCTTTAGTCCTTAAAAGAGAAACTACTAGCATCCCACAAATCGATCCAATAGAAATTCCTCTTGTTACTCAATCATCATACTTGAAAATAAACAAAACACTGTCGACAACACATATGCCTTGCACTTTTCAACGTTAAATCATCCTACTCCCCTAATATTATCCTATCCAACTAATTAACATCTACCACTTCACACAGACAACTAAATTTCTCCCTAGATACTTTTGATGATAAAGGACCCTAAGCCTTGGAAATTGGGAGGACATGAAATCATATAGCATAGACCAAATAATCCCTTGATTGTAATGTTGTAATATCCTCAATTTTGGACCTAACACATATGGGCATGAGCCCCATTGTTTATGATGTTACCTTAATATTTTGGTTTTATATACTCGGTCAAAGACCCCATTGCATATGAAAATGATGATGTGTTTGATATATAGGGCATAAGCCAATTGCATATGATATATATATGTTTCTTTGGGTTGGGTGTGGACCCTGAAGCACATGGTTGATGAGATATTTTTTGTTGAGCGAGGAGATTTGGAGCACGTGGGTAAATTGTTGTTTTTTGTTGAGCAAGAAGCTATGGAGCACATGGGTGTGAGAGTGTAATATCCCGAATTTTGGACCTAAAAGTCGAATTAGGAACTAGCTAATAGTTCTTAAGTTAAATATTAAAAGTACTATATTAAATGGAAAGGGTTAAATCAAGAAATGAAGTAATTATGGATTTGACTGCCCCCTTGGCTGAAAAGTGTGTCTACAAAGTATCAAGCCAAGGAAAGGCTTGGGAGATCATCTATATTTTGGAGTCATTATTCTGCCTATTTTATTTCTCAAGTGAATTCTTGGAGAACAATTTCCTCAAAGAAAAAAGGAGAACTGATCCACACGTGCTACACGAGTTAGGGAAACCCTACCTTAGGAGGTCTAAGCTATATGCATGTTGGAATGAGCTCGGGGGGATATGGATTGAAACGAGGAACGCTTCCGAGCCATGGTTGGGTGGTTGGGTGGAATAGTGGTAGTTCACGAGTGATTTCGCCATCTATCTCACTATGATTGCTAATGCTACTTAATTGAGTGTGGAGATTCATCCATTAAAAGAGTTTCAAATTTACGGGTATGAGGTCCTCGACTGTCTATTTTCCTTTTCTAGAATAAATGCTCATGATATTATGCAAAGGTTTATATTATATGTTCTAACCCTAGCTGCTTTTGTTTTTCGTGTCAAATCTTGTAAGGTTTTGCATTTTAGATTATAACCCTAGGCTATAATTTATTTTGGATGCTAGATTTATCTAGGGTTTATTGAGTTAGGTCACCTCTGTAGTTTTAACTCATGTATAAATATTTATCAAGGGATTTGCACCTTAGTTTTACTTTTGTATTATTTTTACTCTTTAAACTATGTTTCCTACAAACTAGGTTTTATTTCACGTTTATTACATAGTTGTCCTTTGTCCTATATACTAAACTCACATATTTCATTTGTTAGTAGAGCCATGTTATAATTAAATAGACTAGTTGAGAAGTAAGTTTTATATCTAGAATAAAATCATAACACCGTTAAGTAATCTATTAATTTAAAAAGCTTAACTAATAAATGATATATAACATCAAAGCTAAGATAAGAACCAACGAAGACCTTTTGATGTCTTTATAAGTAAACAATGTCATAAACCAATTTAGAGACCAAATAGATTAGACCCTAAATGGTCCACGATATATAAATATCTATACTAATTACTTTTACAAATTATAAACAAATACTATTATAATCAAACATGAAGAAGCTATTGCATAAAATATAACCCATACCATATAAGAAAATCATAATCTACATAATAAGAGTCGTACTCAGTAAATATCAAAGCCCAACATAAATAAAAACTAAATTAATTATTTCATACACAAAAATCATTGATAACCAAGCATTTGCATCGAGGTCACGGGAACGAATCCTGTAGACACCCGTTTTCCAATTTGCGTACATAAATTACGATGCCCTTTACATTAAAAACCACCATAACATTAATACGTAGTAATCAATTTACAGCAGCCATATAAAAAATAACCAACGCATCACTACCACATTAAATTAAGAATTATGTAAGTGCAATGAGGTCGTGGGTCGCAGGATCGAATCATGTGGACAGTTTGAATGCCCAAATCACAACCATTTCAAATAATAAACCCTCAATACCCTAAACAACCGAGTGTCAACTCGTGTAGGGTCCTAAATCTTTTAGAAAGCCATGGTGTATCAACTACACACACGCTGTAAACCCAACTTAAAATCATTACGCGGTCATCGTAAGACGTTTACAAATCCTTACACTATAAATCCATGGCCACGGCCCATAAATAATCTTCACAGTAAATTAAATAAACTATTTTATGCCTTGTCAACGTATCACTCACAACAACAATTTTCCGCAGAGGGTTTACACCCACAGCCTTCCTTAACATTTCATTTACACATTAAAAACACCAACTGTAATTCTAGATCTATTCATTATCGCAGCCACACTAGTGGGTCCCAACGCCATTTACGGCGTGGCCCCAAAAGCCATCAACACTCACTGTTTAAGTCATCCAAATAACTAATACAACCAACGTAGGTGAATGCCACATAAAACACATTTTATACATAGTAATTTGAAACCATAATCAAGATACACATTCGTTCCTCTCGCCATTGCACCATTTGCAAGGAATGGTACATAGCATACCCCATATACCCCTAATACTCGAGCGTCCAAGTGCTCCGTAACAAGTTTTCCTCATTAAGTATAACCTACACATAAATTGGGAGATCAAGTCCTTAGTTCAACAGAACTAAGTAAGCCCGCTAGACAAGAAGAGACGTTTACCTCTCACGCAGCACGTGGGAGAACTAGTCCCGCCACTCCACCCACTTTGGTTCCAGAAACAAAGTTAAGTTAGAATCCGGTATACAACATAAGCACATGTAAAATAACAATGAAGTACATAATCAAAGCATCTAACATACATAGCAAAGCGTGAACATAAGAATCACATAGTAATCAACATTACGACATCATAGTTACAAACAATAAACAAAGTAATAATCATAATTGAAGTAGGGGAGTAAGACGTAAGAACAACTTACGACAATTCTGCCGTACGATAGAGTATGACACTTTCCGCAAGTTTAAATAATGTTCGGATTAGGTTGTGTTTAACTAGCCTAATATTTTTTTTTTCAATTTTTAGGGACATTACAATTACTGACCAATTTTTTAAAGCCTATGTAGACGTTGCTAGAATCCACATGCTCTCACAACACATACACACAAAATAATTCAAAATGTAGAACCAAGTTCATTTTCACACTCACAAACGTTATATTTATATTTAGAAATATTGGCTTTTGCTGTTTCTATCTTTTTAAGATCAAATTCTAAGTACAATGCTTCATATGTAGTAGTTTACAAAAATTGATCATGAAAATCAATACTTTAGTATGTTACAAGTTTTGGGAGGGTTAAATAGAACGAAAAGTACACAGATGTATGTATTGAGTCAGTTCCAAAGATACTAAACATAATATTCAACTATCTATGATATGCTCATATGTTGTTATAATGAAGCATCTCTGCACTTAATTGTCTTTGTGGAATTCTAGCAAAAGATAAGATCCAAGCTCTTAGCATAATACAACATGTTATGGAACATTTCAGCATAATGGAAACAAAAAGGTACATACATTTTTAATATTTTACAAGTTTTTTAATGCATTTTTAGTCAACATTACCAATATTGAGATTGTCTCAACATCACAAGTGGCTAACTTTTCCCTCTTGGTGGCGTTGTAATAATTTTCAGCTGTATCCTAAGCTTCATCTACCATCCTTAAAAGGAAATATACTATTAATCACATTATGTGTCACAAGAGACAAATCAATACAACATGCACAAGGTGACAATTGTTTTTGTATTCAAAAGCTCTCTTAGTCACTCTATCTAATAGGGTATTATGGTTCTTTAAAAAAAAGAACGATACTTTGAAACACATAAGGAATATGGAAAATGAGTCAATTTGAGATAATAATAACAATAGTTTAAAACAACAATTAAAAAAAGTTAATAAAATTTAGTGAATACAAACCAAAAAGTCAAATTATACAATGTTTGACGTCCTTAATTGACTTATTTGTATACAATATTCCTTATTCATCTTTATATATTGTAAAGGTAGTTTGGATGTGTGATTTTCTATAACATATTTAATTCATCATTTCAATGGTTCCACCATCATTATAGTAATATTTTTAGTTTATAGAGATATAAAATATATACACTATAAATTTATATAACATATGCTAATTTTCATGGAACTAATTTACAAAATAATATTTTAATTGTTTTTTAATAGCTATAAATCTTGAAATTTAAAAGATAATGTTTAAGTTTGTTATAACCATAACCATAATATATACAACAAGTGGAATAAGCAACGCAGTTGCTTAGTACCTGCCACTTATGTAAGAAACAATGTAAAGTAAATTAGCATCGGGCATCATTCATGGTCATTTACAACTACATGAGTGATTTAGGCGTTAAGTATCCTGTAGTAGTCTTATGAGAAATTTTTGGTAGACATGAAACACCTAACACTAGACACTACCATCCATAGCCTCATAAGCGATTTAAGGCATACATAGCCCTTCATAGTTAGGAGAACTATTTTTTATAAGCATTATGCACCCAACAATAAAATAGTAAATGAAATTAGCAGCAAAGCTGCTTATACCTTCCTCTTAGAAATAATTTAATGTAATAGTAAAACATAATTAAAAGTTAAAATTATTATGTAACATTTTAACAATGTAACTTATGTGTAGTTTGAAAGCAAAAGAAAAGTGACATGTCTTGCTCCATGTTTTTGAAGATACCTAAGTGTTAGCAACTATTGAGTATTGATGATGATATATTAGCCCTATATGTAACACTTTAGAGTATGAGTGAAGTAGAACACAAATGCTATCTAATATTACTTAACCAAGTAAAACTAATATAACACATCAAGTTCTTTTTTGCATTGTAATAGTTATTATTTGTTATTGAATGTGATTACTATAAAAAATCATATAAATGCATATTAAAATTGGATTCATAAACATCACAACACTTTTTCTTTTATATAAAAAGTTTTTAAATATTTACTAAATAATTCTAATATTTTTCAACATAATTTTCAACTATATTGTATAATTTAATTTTATAATTTTACTTATAATATCTAAAAGTAGTAAAGCATATCAATATTTTTTATTATAAAAATATGATTTTAAGATTTAAAAACTATTAATAAAATTATAATTAGAAATTGAAAAATTAAATGTAAAGTGAATTATAAAATTAATATTTTAAATGTAAAGTAAAATATAAATTTGTTTTTGGGCTAGATTAACATTTAGGCTTTTCCTAAATTGCAGAAGATTGAGATAATAATTTGTTCTTGGCACTTAACTTATAACTTATAAGTATTCACCAACCACAAATTAAATAGTTATACTAATATGTTAATTGTAAATCAAATATACTTTACAATATTGTATTAATATGTTAATTATAAATTAATACATTTTACAATTCCATGTGAATAAGATTTCTCCTAAAATATATTTCTAATAAAATAAAATGAAATAAAAAATTATATATATGAATATATATATATATATATATAACAAAAAATATTTATAATGAAAAAATAATACTGCAAATCATTTTAAGTAAAACTAAAAGTGTTTTATTTAAAAAATGATTGTAATAGGAAATTTGTTTTGTTCTTAAATCTTGTGGTTATTAGGTATTAGGTATTTGATAATAAATTGAAACAAATGTGATTTAATAATAAAAATAATATTAAAAATTACAAAAAGATAGGATATAACTTTATCTTTAAAGATGGTTGTGGGTAAGATTTAAAATTGTTTTTGATTGGTTAAGAATGATGTCTAAAAAATTCTACCATTTGAGGAGAAATAGGCGGTCAACAACTCATTTTCCTTTGAATAATAGTGGTGATGGGTCAATTAGCATAATAGTGATTCTCAATGCCTAAAGTCTAATAATTTTTGTTATTTTCTAGAAAACTAATTATATTTTTAAATACATAAAAAAATATTATTATAAAGATGTTGTCACGTACTTCTGTAACGTGATATATTTTAATAATAAAACAACCTAGATACAAATTCTAGACTTTATCAAGCCTACTACAGGGATCGAATTCAAATTTATTGATCTAGGATTGGATATGGTTTTAAAGCCATGGTTTTAACATGCTTTTAAAACCATGGGTTGTTTACGAGGGCCTTGCACATGGTTTTAAACCATGTGCAAGGCCCTCCTAAACCATGTACAATAAAACCATGGGTTATTTATGAGGGCTCTGCACATGGTTTTAAAACCATGTGCAATGTCGACATTTTTTTTGCGGATAATTTAATTTTTAATTTTTTATTATTTTGTTAGGTAGGAACATTTCAACATCTCCCCATATTGGGTTGTTTTTTTGGCGATAATTGATTTTTTTTAAATTTTTTAATGTTTTGTTATGTAGAAACATTACAAGATCTCTCCCATATTGGATTACAAGATCTCCCCCATATTAAATTAATTTTTATTATTTTGTTAAATAAAAACCTTATAACATTTCCCACATACTAGACTCTTCTTGACACAAAAATAATATTAAAAACAAAAATTAAAAATTAAAAAAAATTACACTTCAAAAAGTTAAATCCAAATCCATACCCTTTATATTGATTTAATATTTACACTAAAAATAATTTTATCTTGTTATTTATTTAGTTGAAAAGATACATAAATTTCATTTACTTTAACCTAAGCTGTAAAATACACTTAGCTGCTTTTGATGTAACTACTTTATAAAACTAGTTCAGCACAATCCTTTGAAACCCATTCCCTTCGTAACAAACTTTCACAACCTTGGTAAGGCAAACCCTAGACTCGCTGTGGAGACCCCCGGGGTTAAATGAACCTTGGTTTGTAAAAGAAATTAATAAATGTAGTTAAAATGACATGGCGCGCGTTCTTAAATGCAAGACCATTTGGACATTCCAGTTTTGAAAATAAAAACTCATCTGGTGATGGTGATTGTCAAGTACAGATATGATGCGTGTTCGAGCGAGTCAGTTACAAATACGATGATGATGAGAGCTCCCATCATCTTTCTGCCCTGTTTCGTCCTACCGAATGCCCAGTTCACATTGTAATTCCCCGCAGCTTACAATAATAACATATACACTGCATGTATACACCAACAATAACTATCTTTTCTTACTTAGAGTGATCATCCAAAGAAATGGAGTGTCCTGCAAGACGAACGAGAGCTGCAGATCACCCATGGGACCTTCACAGAGCGACCATCTCCACCGGCAGATACTCAAGCTTCCTTCCGTTTCGTTTGAATTTGAATTCCCACCAGCCATTGTATTCAGCCAACCATGCAAGGATTTCTGGTTTCGACTCGACGCTTGATGCATGGAGACGAGGGACCTACAGACAACAAGGAGGAGACCAGGAGGCGCTGGCCTTAAGTCGCTACAACGCTCTGAGATCGGCTAGAATGTATTTGGGAGGGAATTCGTCTGAATTCGAGCACGGGCGCCCATATGATCACCAGGTAAGATCTCATTCTTTCTCCTATAGGACCTCGGGGAAAAGAGATTTGGGTGACAGTTTGAGATATGTACATGGGGAGGGATATAATTCTCGCAAGAGGTCCAGAGATATTGAAGAACACAGGATCTCAAGCCCTCCACACAGTCGTTCTGTTTCTAATTCAAGTCCCAAGAGGCTTAACCATGGTGGGGTTAAAGAGACTGCCGGTATTGACGTTAAAAATGGCGGTGATGATGATGAGTTGGAAGAGGGTCAACTCACACCTTCTGGGAGTTGTCATAAGCAAGAGGAGGGGTCTCATTCTTTTTCTAGCTGTAGGCCAGAAATGGTTGGTGAGATTGAGAATGCGAATGAGAATGAATGCGCAGAGGAGAAATTGAAGTTCCCTGTGAGATTCAGAGAGAATTCTTGTGCTATTGATGTCACACCTGTTGCAAAGAAAAAGATGAAGAAACAGAAGAGCCCATCTCAGATCAAGAAGGCTAAGACTAAACAGAAGCGTAGTGTTAGGGAATCTAATGTTATTTTAGTCTGTGGCAGGCAAACTGATAGCAGAATTCCAAATGCTTCTGGCTTGTTTAATGAGGGTGGTAGTTCTCTATCAGAGTTTAGCCGTAGAGAAATTGAGAGCAGGACGGAACAATCCGTGCTGAAGGATGGGCTACTCGTTGCTTTGAATCAAGAATGTAATTCTGGTAGCTAGTATTCAACTAAGTGCAATGCCAAATCCACCAGTCCTCGGAAGTCATGGCCGTCACGGTTTGAATTATAAATAACATAATAATAAAATATAATAAATGCTGATGTCATAGTTGCCATCCTGCAAGTGAAAACAAGATACCAAACTCCAAGGCTGACATCATTTCTAATTGGCCAATTAGAAATTGACAAAATAGCAAAGGCAAATATTTTTATTAAAATTTAAAATATTTTTTTTCAAAGTCCAAAGCTAAACTTTAGAAAACAGATTTTAAATTTTTCGTCAAAGGGCAACTAATAGAAGGTGAAAAGGCTGTGGCAGGTATAATAACTAGGATTATTGAAAATTTTGAGCAATTAATACTATGGATCCATTTTATTTAAAGATTTATCATACTATTTATAAAACTCTTAAGAGATAAATCTCTTTTACAATTTTTTATTCAAGTTTTATGTTTTAAATAATTATAAATTTCATTTAAAACAAATTAAGATTTAAAAATAAATATTTATATAATGAAATAAACAAACAAAAAGTAATAAATAATGAACTAAAATTTCTATGCAAGCTATTTATTCGCGTCAAATGATGAAAAACTGTTACACGACCATAGAAACGCAACCCTACAATGGTACAGGGTAAGGCGGGGTGCCTACTCAAAGTCAGTAAAGTCATATCTGCACAGTGGGCAGGAAAGATTTCGATGAAACCATTTAATGGTGCATCTACCATGAAAAATATGCTTGGGATTGCATGGCAATTGTTTGGCAAGTTGTCAATCGGAATTATTTCATGACAAATTGCACATAACCATCCATCTCCGTCACCACTTGTAGCGACGAGCTCCTGAGAAATAGCCTCGGTTAAAGAAGAATCAGAAGCTGAATAGACAGGAGCTACACGATTACTCTCAAAGCAAGGGATATATTTCCGTGTCATTTGACGAGGAAGAGTAAATTTTTGACTTAAAATTTGTATAGAATTAGTGGTATTCACGTCCTCAAGGAGTTCCAACACCCGTTTATGAGATGAGAAACTCCCACTCCATAGTGTTTGCACGCTCAAAATGTTTCCATCTGCGCGACTCCAATCCTTTACTATTCGATACCAAACGGTAATTTTTTCCTCCGTTGTGACCCTCACGTCCCTCTGATCATTAGAACTCACTGAAGGCAATTCATAATCTTCAGCCGGTCTAATGTCATTTAGAGTATCCCATATATTCTCGAACTCCCAGCGATATCTGTCTCCTTGAGTAATACATCTATACTCTACGCCCGAGATCAAGTGACGGTCAAAACCTTCAGCCGTTTGTGAAACGCGGTCAGATTCGCTTGACTGATATGCTACTGTGACTGCTTCTAGTCTATGCGTAGAAAGAATATTCCATCTCTCTAGTTCTCTCCAAAGCCAATTTTCGCCATACCATGCCTCCCTTTAACTCCGCTTTTAAATGTCTACAAATCCTGTTAAATATTTCTAGGGCGTGCCCCGCTCTCTCGCTGACCAGATCGGAATTGGTTGTTACGTTACGTTGTTCCTCCATCTAGGGCTTTTGAATCGCTTATGAGAAATGAGGAAAAAATCGCAATTGAAATAAAAAAATGTTTTACTGTTAATCGCTTGTGAAAAACCAAACAACAAGTTTATATTTATAAATATGGTTGAGCATATACACAAAACGTTTCAGTGGCACAAACATTTGACTCATTGCATTTCCCATAGGCTGACATCAACAAGTGGCTCCAAAGTACCGGAATAAGGGAGTAGATAATCCTTTGATTCAAAGTGGGTCAAACTTCTGGATTTTTTTGTTGGAAGATATTTTATCTGATTTGAATTTGAAGGATAGGGAAAGATGACCGTTAGTATTTTTTTGTGGGAAGATATTTTATCTGATTTGAATTTGAAGGATAGGAGCAAGATGACAGTCCCTATGGGAGGGCCTGTGTGGATTTTTTTGCTGGAAGATATTTTATTTGATTTGTATTTGAAGGATAGTGGCAAGATGACAGTGACTATGGGAGGGCATTGATTTGTGAGATGGCCTTGTTTAAATATTGTGATTGAGAAAGGTGGTCACTCCTTTGTTCAAAAGTCTTTTGTTAGACACTTGAAACACCTGACCATGGAGACACCTAAAACACCAGACATGCACCCCTGAAAAGAACCTTCCTTAAGTCAACCATATGTCTGAGAGGGGATTCTACCTGTAACAGCTAAGAGCCACCAAACCCCAAACATTTGGAATAAGAGGGCTGGTTTTAGAACCCCTTCCTCCAAAATTAATGAGAGTTGGACAAATAAGTATGGTTCAGTAATAATCATATTTGATCTAGGTTAACAAAAGTTATTCCTAGATGTTCCACATCTCCTATTGAATTGTTTATTAGCGACTCAACCCTTATTCTTAAGCATGCCTTGTTATATATAAGACATTGATATGTATTTTTATAGTAAATATTATCTTGGATGGTAGGGATGCAAAAAACTATCAGGCCTAGCCTTTGGTCACATCCCTTGGCATCTCTAATCAACAAGAAGATTTTACCATGCATTTACATGTGCACCTATTCTTTGAATCCATGGTCGATGACAAGATGTAGGAAAATTAATTACAAAAATCCTCTAAGCAATTCTAAACACCACTTAATGAGGAACACATCAACCATCCCAAATCACCCAATAAAGTTTCTCTCTAATGAAGCCTCCCTTAAAAATGGTTCCATTCATAGATTGAATAAACTCCTAAAGACACTTTGAAAAACAACATTTCTAGAACACGTGTTTCATTGTTTTCAACTTTAGGACAAGAGGGAAAAAGTCCATTAGAGAGATAACCTTTAACTAGTGGTGCCTTCTTAGGAAAGCCCTCGTAAAACACCATCCATGGAAACACTTCAAATTAGTAACTAACCCTAATTAGCCACACACTATGAAGTCTCCTAATCCACCTTCTCTTTGCATCTATACATAACCATTATGAACTAAGAGCAAGTTTGTTCTCATGTTGTTGAAAAAAAAGGATGTACCCCATATTACAACAAGTAGAGCTAGAAGTTCCATTCAAAATCATGCCAAAAGGGACTAGGAATGTGAATATTCATTTTTAAAATGTCCTCTTACAAAATAGGCCAATAATTTCCATAATAATATATATGTCCATACAAGAGAGGGAAAACTATCGAGAAATAGTTCTTTAGTCCTTACAACAGAAACTACTAGCATCCCACAAATCGATCCAATAGAAATTCCTCTTCTTACCCAATCCTCATACTTGAAAATAAACAATCGACAACACACATGCCTTGCACTTTTCAACGTTAAATCATCCTACTCCCCTAATCTTATCCTATCCAACTAATTAACATCTACCACTTCACAAAGACAACTAAATTTCTCCCTAGATACATTTGATGATAAAGGACCCTAAGCCTTGGAAATTGGGAGGACATGAAATCATATTGCATAGACCAAATAATCCCTTGATTGTAATGTTGTAATATCCTCAATTTTGGACCTAACACATATGGGCATGAGCCACATTGTTTATGATGTTACCTTGATATTTTGGTTTTATATACTCGGTCAAAGACCCCACTGCATATGAAAATGATGATTTGTTTAATATATAGGCTGTAAGCCAATTACATATGATATATATATGTTTCTTTGGGTTGGGAGTGGACCCTGAAGCACATGGTTAATGAGATATTTTGTGTTGAGCGAGGATATTTGGAGCACATGGGTAAGTTGTTGTTTTCTCTTGAGCAAGAAGCTGTGGATCACATGAGTACGAGAGTGTAATATCCCAAATTTTGGACCTAAAAGTCAAATTAGGAACTATCTAATAGTTCTTAAGTTAAATATTAAAAGTACTAAATTAAATGGAAAGGGTTAAATCAAGAAATGAAGTAATTGTGGATTTAACTTCCCCCTTGGGTGAAAAGTTTGTCTATAAAGTCTCAAGCCAAGGAAAGGCTTGGGAGATCATCTATATTTTGGAGTCATTATGCTGCCTGTTTTATTTCTCAAGTGAATTCTTGGAGAACAATTTCCTCAGAGAAAAAAGGAGAACTGATCCACACGTGCTATACGAGTTAGGGAAACCCTACCTTAGGAGTTCTAAGCTACTTGCATGTTGGAACGAGCTCGGGGGGATATGGATTGAAACGAGGAATGATTTCGGGTCATGGTTGGGTGGTTGGGTGGAATCGTGGTAGTTCACGAGTGATTTGGCCATCTATCTCACTATGATTACTAATGCTACTTAATTGAATGTGGAGGTTCATCCATTAAAAAAGAGTCAAATTTACGGGTATGAGGTCCTCGACTGTCTATTTTCCTTTTCTAGAATAAATGCTCATGAGATTATGCAAAGGTTTATATTATATGTTCTAACCCTAGCTGCTTTTGTTTCCCGTGTCAAATCTTTTAAGGGTTTACATTTTAGATTATAACCCTAGGCTGTAATTTATTTTGGATGCTAGATTTATCTAGGGTTTATTGAGTTTGGTCACGAGTGTAATTTTAACTCATGCATAAATATTTATCAAGGGATTTGCACAGGTTAGTTTTACTTTTGTATTATTTTTACTCTTTAAACTATGTTTCCTACAAACTAGGTTTTATTTCACGTTTATTACATAGTTGTCCTTTGTCCTATATACTAAACTTACATATTTCATTTGTTAGTAGAGGCATGTTATAATTAAATAGACTAGTTGAGAAGTAAGTTTTATATCTAGAATAAAATCATAACACCGTTAAGTAATCTATTTATTTAAAAAGCTTAACTAATAAATGATATATATATAACATCAAAGCTAAGATAAGAACCAACAAAGACCTTTTGATGTCAGTATAAGTAAACAATGTCATAAACCAATTTAGAGACCAAATAAATTAGACCCTAAATGGTCCACGATATATAAATATCTATACTCATTACTTTTACAAATTATAAACAAATACTATTATAATCAAACATGAAGAAGCTATTGCATAAAATATAACCCATACAATCTAAGAAAATCATAATCTACATAATTAGAGTCGTACTCAATAAATATCAAAGCCGAACATAAATAAAAACTACATTAATTATTTCATACACAAAAATCATTGATAACCAAGCATTTGCATCGAGGTCACGGGAAGGAATCCTGTAGACACCCGTTTTCCAATTTGCGTACATAAATTACGATGCCCTTTACATTAAAAACCACCATAACATTAATACGCAGTAATCAATTTACAACAGCCATATAACAAATAACCAACGCATCATTACCACATTAAATTAAGAATTATGTAAGTGCAATGAGGTCGCGGGTCGCAGGATCGAATCCTATGGACAGTTTGAATGCCCAAATCACAACCATTTCAAATAATAAACCCTCAATACCCTAAACAACCGAGTGTCAACTCGTGTAGGGTCATAAATCTTTTAGAAATCCATGGTGTATCAACTACACACACGATGTAAACCCAACTTAAAATCATTACACAGTCGTCGTAAGACGTTTACAAATCCTTACGCTGTAAATCCATGGCCACGGCCCATAAATAAACTTCACAGTAAATTAAATAAACTATTTTATGCCTTGTCAACGAATCACTCGCAACAACGATTTTCCACACAGGGTTTACACCGAGAGCCTTCCTTAACATTTCATTTACACATTAAAAACACCAACTATAATTCTGGATCTATTCATTATCGCAGCCACACTGGTGGGTCCCAATGCCATTTACGGCGTGGCCCCAAAAGCCATCAACGCTCACTGTTTAAGTCATCCAAATAACTAATACAACCAACGTAGGTGAATTCCACATAAAACACATTTTATACACAGTAATTTGAAACCATAATCAATATACACAGTTGTTCCTCTCGCCATTGCACCATTTGCAAGGAATGGTACATAGCATAACCCATATACCCCTAATACTCGAGTGTCCAAGTGCTCCGTAACAAGTTTTCCTCATTAAGTATAACCTGCACATAAATTGGGAGATCAAGTCCTTAGTTCAACAAAACTAAGTAAGCCTGCTAGACAAGAAGAGACGTTTACCTCTCACGCAGCACGTGGGAGAACTAGTCCCGCCACTCCACCCACTTTGGTTCCAGAAACAAAGTTAAGTTAGAATCCGGTATACAACATAAGCACATGTAAAATAATAATGAAGTACATAATCAAAGCATCTAACATACATAGCAAAGCATGAACATAATAATCACATAGTAATCAACATTACGACATCATAGTTACAAACAATAAACAGATTAATAATCATAATTGAAGTAGGGGAGTAAGACGTAAGAACAACTTACGACAATTCTGCAGTACGATAGAGTATGACACTTTCCGCAAGTTTAAATAATGTTCGGATTAGGTTGTGTTTAACTAGCCTAATATTTTTTTTTCAATTTTTAGGGACATTACAATTAGTGACCAATTTTTTAAAGCCTATGTAGACGTTGCTAGAATCCACACGCTCTCACAACACATACACACAAAATAATTCAAAATGTAGAACCAAGTTCATTTTCACACTCACAAACGTTATCTTTATATTTAAAAATATTGGCTTTTGCTGTTTCTATCTTTTTAAGATCAAATTCTAATTACAATGCTTCATATGTAGTAGTTTACAAAAATTGATCATGAAAATCAATACTTTAGTATGTTACAAGTTTTGGGAGGGTTAAATAGAACGGAAAGTACACAAATGTATGTATTGAATCAGTTCCAAAGATACTAAACATAATATTCAACAATCTATGATATGCTCAAATGTTGTTATAGTGAAGCATCTCTGCACTTAATTGTCTTTGTGGAATTCTAGGAAAAGATAAGATCCAAGCTCTTAGCATAATACAACATGTTATGGAACATTTCAGCATAAGGGAAACAGAAAAGTACATTCTTTTTTAATATTTTACAAGTTTTTTAATGCATTTTTAATCGACTTTACCAATATTGAGATTGTCTCAACATCACAAGTGGCTAACTTTTCCCTCTTCGTGGCGTTCTAATAATTTCCAGCTGTATCCTATGCTTCATCTACCATCCTTAAAAGGAAATATACTATTAATCACATTATGTGTCACAAGAGACAAATCAATACAACATGCACAAGGTGACAATTGTTTTTGTATTCAAAAGCTCTCTTAGTCACTCTATCTAATAGGGTATTATGGTTCTTTAAAAAAAAGAACGATACTTTGAAACAGATAAGGAATATGGAAAATGAGTCACTTTGAGATAATAATAACAATAGTTTAAAACTACAATTAAAAAAAGTTAATAAAATTTAGTGAATACAAACCAAAAAGTCAAATTATACAATGTTTGACGTCCTTAATTGACTTATTTGTATACAATATTCCTTATTCATCTTTATATATTATAAAGGTAGTTTGGATGTGTGATTTTCTATAACGGATTTAATTCATCATTTCAATGGTTCCACCATCATTATAGTAATATTTTTACTTTATAGAGATATAAAATATATACACTATAAATTTATATAACATATGCTAATTTTCATGTAACTAATTTACAAAATAATATTTTAATTGTTTTTTAACAGCTATAAATCTTGAAATTTAAAATACAATGTTTAAGTTTGTTATAACCATAACCATAATATATACAATAACTATGATTATCTGAAAATTTTAAGCAATTAATACTATGGATCCATTTTATTTAAAGATTTATCATACTATTTATAAAACTCTTAAGAGATAAATTTCTTTTACAAATTTTTATTCAAGTTTTGTGGTCTAAATAGTTATAAATTTCATTTAAAACAAATTAAGATTTAAAAATAAATATTTATATAATGAAATAAACAAACAAAAAGTAATAAATAATGAACTAAAATTTCTATGCAAGTTATTTATGCGCATCAAATGATGACCGTCAAATGATGAAAAACTATTACACGACCATAGAGACTCAACCCTACAATGGTACAGGGTAAGGCGTGCCTACTCAAAGTCAGTAAAGTCATATCTGCACAGTGTGCAGGAAAGATTTTGATGAAACCATTTAATGGTGCATTGACGATGAAAAATATGGTTGGGATTGCATGGCAATTGTTTGGAAAGTTGTCCAATCGGAATTATTTCATGACAAATTGCACATAACCATCCATCTCCGTCGCCACTTGTAGCGACGAGCTCTTGAGAAATAGGCACGGTTAAAGAATAATCAGAAGCTGAATAGACAGCAGCTACACGATTAGTCTCAAAGAAAGAGATATATTTCCGTGTCATTTGATGATGAAGAGTAAATTCTTGACTTAAAATTTGTATAGAATTAGTGGTATTCACGTCCTCAAGGAGTTGCAACACCCATTTATGAGATGAGAAACTCCCACTCCATAGTGTTTGCACGCTGAAAATATTTCCATCTGCGCGGCTCCAATCCTTTACTATTTGATACCACGTGGTAATTTTTTCCTCGGTTGTGGCCCTGACGTCCCTTTGATCATTAGAACTCACTGAAGGCAATTCATAATCTTCAGGCAGTCTAATGTCATTTACAGTATCCTATATATTCTCGAACTCCCACTGATATCTGTCTCCTTGAGTAATACATCTATACTCTACGCCCAAGATCAAGTGACGGTCAAAACCTTCATCCGTTTGTGAAACGTGGTCAGATTCGCTTGACTGATATGCTATGGTGACTGCTTCTAGTCTATGCGTAGAATATTCCATCTCTCTAGTTCTCTCCAAAGCCAATTTTTACCATACCTGCCTCTCTTTAACTCCGCTTTTAAATGTCTACAAATCATGTTAAATATTTCTAGGGCGTGCCCCGCTCTCTCACTGACGAGATCGGAATTGTTTGTTATGTTACGTTGTTCCTCCATATGGGGCTTTTGAATCGCTTATGATAAATGAGGGAAAAATCGCAAATGAAATAAGACCAGCGTAGATCCAAATCCTAGGCTCTATCAAGAGCTGAGAGGGATCAAATCCTATGAAGCACACTGCAGCCATTTCTTCCCTAGCCCACCACGATGATTTTCTTTATTCTGGATCATTAGACAAGACTGTGAAGGTCTGGAGAATATCAAATGTGAAATGTATTGAAATAATCTATGCTCACGATGATGCAGTCAACGCCATTATAGTAGGCCCCGATGGATTTCTCTTCACCGGATCGGATGATTGCACGATCAAGATCTGGAGAAAAAATATTCGGTCGTCGCCGCATATGCTCCTCACAACCCTTCGCGATGAAAGCGGCCCTGGTCGTGATAACGGGATGGGGCTCGTAAAAGCTCTTACCATGAACGCTAATGCATCTGCTCTGTACGCAGGAACTTCCAACAGTCAAATAGTTTGTTGGGAGAAAGAGCGATACTCTTCCTCACAAATGCGCGAGATCGATATCCTTGGCGGCCCACAACATGCAATTCTATCTCTGGAAACATGGGGTGATAATCTATTATTGAGGGGATCATCTGATGCAACGATTCGTACTTGGATCAGATCGGATTCCGGCTCGCATACCTGTATTTAGATAATGATGAGAGCCCATGGAGGCCCTGTGAAATGCATCGTTTCCACCCTTGACGATGAAAATGATGGTATGCTTTTTACTGGAGGCCTTGATGGAGCAGTCAAGCTGTGGCGTGTTAGTGTAAAGCAGAGACGAAGGCCTTTAACAGAAGTAGACATCGGATATAATAATTGATTTTTGTATTTTTCATTTCTATAGTGAGGGCGAATTTGGGCATAGTATGAATGTTGCTGTGTCAAAGAACACGGATCTTACTTTTCCGGCGGACTCTATCTAGGTTGATAACGCCAAGCTCTAAATTATTTGCTTCGTTCCTTTTCCTACAGGCTCTATCCAGGTTGATAACACCAAGCTCTAAATCATTTTTCTGGCCGAGATCCCGAGGTGCAAACCTCATTGAGTGAAATACCTGAGAAGAGGTTTGCACCTCAGGATATTTGATCCCTCTCGGTGCTTGATAGAGCCTAGGATTTGGATCTAGGCTGGTTTCAATTGTGGGTGGTGACACAAAACTGGAGTTTGATTAACATTGTAAGGAACATGTTAAGTTGAAAACATAGATAGATTTGTGAGGATTATCTCAATGTAAATAATAAGTAATAAGGATTGAATAAATTTTTAAACTAGAAAATAGAGATAATAATTTTTTAAGGATTAAATAAATGAAAATAGGGTTCACATCGTGATCATTCTCAATCTATCTTCTTCATCTTTTCTTATCTTCACACCCGACAATTTTGACATCTTATCATATCGATCAAATGAGAAGGGAGGTTGAAATCGTAGACCTGCCAAATCTTTAACTCGAGATATTGTTGTAAATGTCATACCCTGTCTCTCTTGCTTTCCAATATTAATAGTAGCTTTGTCCAATGTCAATCCTTGTGACTTATGGATTGTTAAACCCCAAGTGAGTTTCAATGGAAGTTGGTTTTTATTACCTCTTTCAATAGATGTAATAGGAACCACTTGAGGAAATGATTCATGCCATGGTACCCCCACATAATTATCAAATTTTATTAAAACATACGTGGGTGGTTCTCGAGGCGAACTTCCAGGGTTATATACAATTTTTTGTATAACTCCAAGAGAACCATTGACGAGTCCTGCATCAGTCCATAGGTTTGATGTCAACATTACCCTTGCTCCTATGGCTATCAGTAATTCAAGTTCCAACCCTTCTTCATCTCCTTCTGTAGAATAGTTGGTTCTTACAGATGTAGCAATATTGGTGGCAATGGGACAGTTTAGGCCTCTTAACAAATGCTTGTTATGATAGTTTACATCATCATTTGTCACAAACAAATGTATCGCCTTATCGAATGACTTTTTCATTGAAGCATCCAAGGAAGTATCTGTACGAGTCATCAACAATTTCCAATCCTTAATTGTTGGAATTGCATCTCGAATATTCAATAACAAATTACGAAAAGATATTTTTTCATTGCTTTGTCCATTCTGTCGAAACACAATATCGAGGGTCACAAGTGTTGTGAATGTGTTCCATAATTCTTTTGCAATACCTTCCGATGCATATACAGGCTTATCCATGACAGGTGGCAACTGTCCCAAATCACCGACTAATATAATTGATCTTCCACCAAAAGGTATAGTAGCATTTTCTGGGAAGGCTTGGCGAAGTCTTGAATCTATTCTAATTAATAGATTTTTTCCAATAAAACTCATTTCATCGATGAATATATATTTAACAGACCTCAACTCTTCTTGTAAGTTAATTAAATTTGGTCCTCGTAAAGGATTAATTTCCTTGATCGGTATATGAAGTGCAGAATGAATTGTTGTTGCAGATATGTTGAAAGCTGCGACCACTGTAGGAGCTAGAAGAAGTAATGGACTTTTCCCTGGATACGAGAGATTTACAAGTGTATTTTTAATGGCTCCAATCAAATACGACTTTCCTGTACTCGCAGTTTCTTGTATTATCATGCGTAGTGGATAGCCACCTGTTCTATAATGCTCAAGGATAACATTGTATGCGATTCTCTGCTTATCCCCCAAACTATCAATCGAGTAAGAATTTGGATGTTGATTAGTAGAAATCATTTTCAGTTTTCGCATTTCAGAGATGAAATGAATTGCACGACTGGAGGTATCCTCATCTACAAAAGCAGTGTTCCAATCATTCATACGATCAAGATCCCTATGTCCAAGCATCTCAAACTCATTATAATTTATAAATTGATTTTTATATAATCCACATATGATTTCCCATTCATGTTGCCTAGAATCTCTTTGTAGATTTGGATGTTCTTCTTCTATGTCGGATTCAACTCGAGCATCTATAGGCACAGGTTTACGATCAACATGCCAAGGTATATACTGCAAATTCTGCCAATTCTGTACTATTTCATCATTTGTGTGGCCTATTTCATTTCAAAAGTCACGAAATGTCTTGTACAAAACCAACTCGGACCAACAAAATTCAACAAACTTCTCGTCATTTTTATCAGGAATAGAGTTAAATCTAGGAAATACACGTACAATAGATGCATTGCTTCATTGTAACCATTTTTCCCCCCGTCTACGTTTGTCATATGACCAGTATTTTGCAACATCTATCAATGTAAGTTCTTCCATATTCTTAGGTCGCTTAGTATATGCATCAATCAAAGAATTATCATTGTCGGCATTATATACATCAACTTGTACTTGTTTGAAAACCTTCATAGCAACATTTAGAACCACAAAACAATGGCTACATTCTGAAAGAGGAAGCTCTAGAAGCAAATGACATGTCTCGTGTGCACCAATGTCCCTATCAATAATGGATTCACACAACAAACTTTTATATGCACGTGCTACAGGGTCGTTTGGATTCTGGATAGAAGAGACCCGCATTAACATATTGTGGAAAGTTTCAGATCCTTTTTCAGATTTAGCAGCGTATTTCACTATGTAATTAATAACCACGCACTTAGAAAGTATAGGCTTCCAATCTATATTATCCCTCCACATCATCAATGTTTCACGATTGTGTGTATTCACTCTGTCATCATTTCTTCTAGGTTCATACTTTTTTTCTCCTTGTTCATCAATGCAAAGTTTTGAATGGTCACATAGATCCCATGGTGCGTGGTACCGGCAAACCATTTTTCCTCTCTTCTTTCGAAGACAACTTTTCTCATTGCAAGTAATATGACGCTCAACACAGTTAAGAAGTTATTCATAATCAATCATTGGATCTGATTGAAATATTTGTTTTGTGTCTTTTACAGAAGGATGATCATCTACATTAACTCCAATTTGAATCTTATGTTGATGTCCCTCACGTGGAATTATTACATGCACACATTTGTCGAAATACTTTTTTGCAGATATAACTTCTATAGGATCATCCCAATTCAAAGTGTCCATGTTGGGAGCATCTTTTAACCAAAGAAACCCATGGACATGAGGAGATCCACGATGTTGCCATTCATAACGACTCCAATAATCTGTAGCTTGATGAAAATGTTTGAAAACATCTTCTTGAAACATTGAATGTTTCAAGTGCATATAATGTGCTACAATGTGTGGATTATCAATTACATTTTGACGTCACCATTTTCTCACTTCACATGGATATGTAGGACTGGTGCGTGGCATTAATTTATGCAAATCAGGCCATCGCATATCTGCTGCACTTAGTGTGAAGAATATTGTCGGACAACCTATCTGTTGAATCAAGTCGGATAACTCTTGACGACACTTGCTCCAATATGCACGTGTACCTCTTAATACCATTCCAAATCTCATTAATCTTTCACCTAGTCTTGAATCTAGAAGATTTTGTAAATGTTGTCGTAACTCTTCCATTGTTGTAGGTAGTTCACTAATATTTTTCTTGACAAAAACAGTTGCGGAATCTTGAGCACGATGTCTCATTATGATATTTAGTAAAAAATATCTGAAGCGAGGGTGCCTTCCAAATCTGTTATCATGATATTTGAGAAGATGTTTTGCGTACTCATGTAGATGGACATTTCTCCTTCGTGGTTGTAACCAATCTGCCTCCCCTTTAGGGAGCAATGATGGAAATGCCATATCAAATAATCCAATAGTGTTATACTCGTTAATTGGAGATGAGCCAATGCCTTGCGAGTTAAGCACATTAGTCAATTATTCATTTGCGTTACTTTCATCCGGATTTGGATTATTTTCCCATGCTCTAATAATTTCTATCTCTCGTGGTGCACTCGGAAGCCTTGATGAAAAATAAGTTGTTTGTAAACCATCTAACATATCATCAAATCATGGTATCCCTTCCAACATTGCAAATTCTGTGTCCTCTTCGATATCGAGAAGAGTAACAGAATTAAGCATATGTGAGATATCTGTTGCATTTTCAGGTAACTCTGCTACTGCGTCAGAATCCACTTGAACATATTGATAATATGGATCATTATGAATTTTATATACTAATGCATCCATAACTTTTTTTCTAACAGTGAAATCATAACTCGATCGTTGGCGTCCTTTTTTTCGCACAACGACCATTAAGTCCAAGTTGTTAATATGTCGTGGCAATGTCTTGACGACATCTTTAATATCCTGTGGAAAACTAATGGTGTGTCCTCGATATTTGTATTGTCCACCTATTGCATGCATCACCTGCAATATTGGACTTGCACGTGCTATCAACATCTCTTCAACTTGTGTGAGATCTTCAAGGACGTGAGGTTGAGTTCCTAGATCCATGTGGTTTGTAGCTGAGAATCTGTGATTAGATCCCTCTCATAGACATCGCATGCACATTGGACCTGTACTTGTATTACGTACTTGCCATTCTAGCATATGACTCAAGGCAGACATGACACATTTGAACTTCTGCTAATCGATCAATTCGTTCACAAAATTTGCGATGTGTAGTATACATTTCTTCAGATGGTACCGATATATTATCGTCCATTTCAACACCTTGATCTTTGATTGTTCCACGTTGAGCATGCCCATTTAGATTTTTGCGTTCTTCCAATTGCTTCAACTTTCTCTCTCGATATGTTTTTTGACGATCAGCGTTTTGTTTTCTTTGTTCTTCTTGTTCATGTGCTGTCAATTCATCCAACTTTATTTTTCGATATTGTTTTTGTCGATCTGCATTTGGGATCATATTAGTTATTATAACTACTTGAAATTGGACCATGTCATCAACACATTGCTCGTTGACCATTACACGTTGAGCATTTTCCAGAGTTGGTTCCATTGGTATAATGGTTGAAATTTGTCTTTGTCGTTCGACATTTTCTTTTTTTTGTTGATCTGCAAATTGATTTCTTGTTTCTTCCAATTGGTTCGACTTTCTCTCTCGAAACGCTCTTTGACGATCAGCGCTTCATTTTTCTTTGTTCTTCTCGTTCTTGTACCATCAATTCATGCAACTTTTTTTTTCCGATATTCTTTTTGTCGATCTAAATTTGGGATCATATTAGTAATTGGACCTGCTTAAAATTGGACCATGTCATCAACGTGTTGCTCGATGACCATTAGACATTGAGCATCTTCCAGAGTAGGTTCCAATGGTATGTTGGTTGAATTTTGTATATCCCGTTCAACATCCTGATTTTTTTTTTGTTCGATAAATTGTTTTCTTTCTTCTTCCAATTGCTTCAACCTTCTCTCTCGATATTCTCTTTCTCGATCAGTGTTTCATTTTCTTTGTTCATCTCGTTCTTGTGCTGTCAATTTGGTCAACTTTCTTTTTATATATTCTTTTGGTCGATTCCCTTTAGGGATCATATTAGTAATTGGAAGAGTTTGAAATTGGACCATGCCATCAACACTTTTCTCTCTGATCGTTACACGTTGAGCATCTTCCACAGTTGCTTCCACTGGTATATTGGTTGAATTTTGTACGTTGAGCATCTTCCACAGTTGCTTCCATTGGTATATTGGTTGAATTTTGTCTTTGTCGTTCGACATTCTGATTTTTTTGTTGTTCTGCAAATTGATTTCTTGCTTCTTCCAATTGGTTCGACTTTCTCTCTCGATACACTCTTTGACGATCATCGTTTCGTTTTCTTTGTTCTTCTCGTTCTTGTACCGTTAATTCATGCAATTTTTTTTTCGATATTCTTTTTGTCGATGTAGAGTACCTCATATACCTTTATGCCATTATGGGTATGAACGTCCCTTATTTGCTTTCGTATTTACTTTAAGATGGGAAAAAGATGTTAGCGGCAGATTTCACATGACATATCCAATGTAACAAGTTCAATCAATTGGTAAAAAAAAAACCAACTATACCGTAAAATAATCCTTTGACAATTCTACATCCATCACATGTAATCTTTGTTAATTCATAACCTTACAAAACATTTAACCATTCATCTGCAAGCGTATTCACCATCACAGTGCAATTAAAACAATACTATATGTGAACCAGAAACATTATAATAACTCTTTTCATTATCTTCTACAGCAGAAAAATCCATAATCAGGGTTGTATAACAGCATCACATGAACACAAAAAGGTGAGGAAAGTAAAGACATTCAAACACATGAAAGAAGACGGACAAGATGTACGTGGTTCACCCCAACCTTTGGGGTTACGTCCACCAAACGGTGTCACATGCCTGTGACTTTTATTTCATTTAAAAGTTTACAATCTTTTGCAACATAATTGTTTCGATACTTTCTTTCCATCATTTCGCAGACTCTCTCACTGAGAGTATCTCTGAAAACAACACTACAAATATTGCTAAGAATCAAGATAGATCTAAGCTTGGTCCTCTGGTAAGGTAATAATAGTAAACATAAGTTTGTAACCTGCTCCACGTTGGAACAGTATTTTAGCTTATAAACAAATCTTTAAGGTGTAGTTAAGCACATTTGACCATTCTGATAGCTTTAGCCAAGTCATAACATTAAAAGAAAATACAGGGATTCGGCTCCCCAAAGGACTCGAAAAAAACAAGGAAAGCATTATCATCCCTCTAGGGAATCATGCGGATCCTACCCAATCTGTAAACAGGAGCTGGTATCTATTCCAGGTAAAAATACATAAATAAAAAAAAACACCTAAGTTAGTGACTCAGTTAAGAATGCAACACAGCCGAAAGCTTCAAACAGCTTTCTGAGCATTACTAAGATGAGCCAACGCACTTCTCTTGTAAAGACTGTCAAATTTAGTAAATTCAGCTTTGATAGCCCAACCCACACATGATTATCCTTCTATCAACTTACAAGGTTGAACCTGGCTTGTTCGAAGGATGAAAGGTATTGGAGTTTTTCTTTATTCTTAGCCCTGCACTGGAAATCTAACTTTCCAACAAGGAAGAAAACTAGATCCATGACTAGTATGATTTATTCTGAAACTCTTGGACGCTATGCATCTAGGGTTTTATTTCCTAGAAAAGCAATTAAGAAGAACAATTATGGAAAGACACTAGATGGATGCTCGAACTAGATGCACCATCTGAGACGCATCTAGGGCTATTATTCCAGATCTGTCCACAACTGCAGAAGCGATTCCTCACGTTGGAGAACGAAAGACATAACACCACTGTGCCTCAAAAACCCAAGACGCAAACCTGGGGGTTGCCTTAATAGTACGAAATTTTACCTAGCTCGCACGCTGGGCCCTTTCCATCCTTTCGACTGGAATGGAAGCCCTCAGGGAGGTGATCGCATTTTGGAAAAAATAAAAGACTAGATCTTTCCCGATTCACTCCTATTGGTTTTTATATTGAGGCGTCACAAGCCTAAGAATCCTAGAGCTAGCGCAGTGAGGCGCAGTTTTGTCAAGGGGAGTTATCGTAGGGGTCGCACTTGGGGAGCGTGAAAGTTACTTTTCCATGCCCAAAGGATGAGTTCACTGACTTGGAGAGACCGGTTTTCCTTGCTACCAGAATTCCCCTACGCTAAAGTCCAACCTGCTGGCTTCTTTGATTAAGCTTATTATCATTTCCTGGAGACTTTAGAAGACTTGGTTTCCTATCTACATCCAAGGTTAAGCAATGATAAAGGACTCAACTTCGTATCGTGGTGTCAGCATAGATATTTTCTCAATAACGAGTAGACTCTCAGAAATAAGTAACTTCAAAAATACATGACGGTCCACTACCAAAATCTCATTGCATACAGGGAACGACTAAGCTAAGAATATTTATCCGGAGCGCAGATTGAACTGTTCGGACAGTAAATTCCTTTCTTGGCATTTTTGACAGCAGCAAGGACAGTAAAAGGGATTTGAATTACCTTTTGGCCTAATTTGAGACACAACATGGTTTTGCACAGGATTGTGATTCGTACCTTTACAATACACTATCAGAAAATACACTATCAGAAAATTTGAAAGGGGTCTTACATAGCTCGCAGGCCTCCTGCTTGTAAGGTGCATCCTAGAACAATCGCTTTAACCCTCGGCGTAGGCGCTATCACGGTATTTTCTCAAGCAAACAGATACCACATTCAGCCTAGTGCGTCCCTTCTCAGAACGTAGGTACTCTCTTGGGAATTCCCCTTATGTCTCATCGGAAGCCCCCTTTCCTCTACCCAGTACATTATTAATAAGGCCTCGGTCAAAATGACCGTTTTACCGCTAAAGGGTCACAACTGTGAAGGTTGTTGGCCATTACTTTTGTTCAGAACCTCCCCTTAATTCATGCCAAGACTAGGGCACAACTAAAGCCACGGTTTCAGCCACTAACGGTCGCGACTGTCAAGGTTCAGGGAAGATTTTATTTCCCTCTTTCAAGCTGAACCTCCCTTCTAATTATGCCACGGTTAAAGCCCAAAACATAAGGAGGATTTAATATTATTCTTTTCCTTGGTTCTGTCATGATACTCTATGCTCTCTTAATTAATTTAATATTTGTCTTATAAATTTTTCTTTATGCTTACATTATGATTTATATCATAATGTCTTTTCCATGAATAAACTTTTTACCTGACTTTCAAGTTTTCTGCGGGTGGGGCCTTGGCACTTGAGCTCCTCACCCAGAAACCCTCATACAATAAATTACAAATATTCCAGAACATAGGGGAGGGATATTACATCCTTTCCCCCTAAAAGAAAGAACACCGTCCTCGGTGTTTTCTGGTTTCTAAAACTTTTATTTCTTCTCTGGAGTCATCCTTTCTTGCCTTGCTCGGATCTCTCTTTCCTTTCTATTCCTTGTGGGTTCGTAGGACCTGCAAAAATCGGGTCTACCCAAATTTCATCAATAAGAGTCAATTCATTATGCAACTTACTTAGCAAGTCTTTTGCAGTATCATATCTATAATTTAGTCCTTTCAGCACTTCATGTCCAATCACAATTCAATTTAAACAAAAGTCATCGATTCTTTTGCAATTTGCAATTTTTCTAATGTTCCTGGGTGTCATATTACCCAATTATTTTCCATAATGCAATTTATACATTAACAAAAAACTTGACTACAAGCATTGAAATCCCATTATTTCAATAATGTCAATCAATCAGCATATTACCTCATCGGTACTTGATTACCTGCAATGCGCATACCTTTTTCCGCATTGATCATTTCTTGGATGTCCTCCATCCGAGCACATCAAGTGCCAACAGTACTTCAAGTACCAATCCAAGTCACCCAACACAAGGACGATACCAACCCTTCGTGTATCTCCTCTGTGCTATTCAGGGTGATTGTCATTATTCTTCATTCAAGCCACCCAACAAAAGGACGATACCCTGTACCCCTCTTAGCGGTATCTCCTTTAGGGTGCTTCACCAAGCTGAGGCACTCCGTTCTCGCACACCTCCACAGCGCCTAGAGGTTATTCTCTTCACAGAGTCCCCCAACTCATGTGACAGTCCTCTAATGTGTGCGGAACGAGTCTTAACCACATGTCTTACATCTGGGCGTCCCCAGAATGCATAATGGTCCCTCGCTGGCCCGGGGGAAAACAAGGTAGATTTTAACCACTACCTCCATCACCACTCCCTCTTCTAGTGATAACTTTATACCCATGAGATTTAACTCATCATAGTCCTGGAGCATTAGCCTTTTTCATGGCCAGAAATCCCCATGCCTGCAAGCACTTATAGGTGGTCAGTTTAGCATATTATCAATTCAAAGAACATCAAACTTTTCGCATAAATCATGCCTTACCCCATTTCTCATTCAATGGTAAGAGCCTTTTCAGTTCTTTCAACACCAGAATTTGATAAGTAAGCATTCACACAAAGCCACAAACCTTTCCAATTTACAATACCACAATTCGCAAGATGCCACATATAACCGGAGAAAATTGACACCACCTCACAAATTAACAATAATAAACTCAACATAAAGTAACAAGGGTTAAGTATAACAGATATTACCATGTGATGGTACTAGCCATTTTTCCTACTGTAACTGAAACAGATACTTCCTTCGATTGTGCTTTCAAACCTTTTGACTTACATGACCAAAACCATGAATCACATTACCTTTCAAAACCCTACATTTATGTTCAACTATGTCTGTTATCCACCTTCCATGTGTACAAGAAGTTCTAGTTGATGCAATAGCTACAATTAGTTGCTTTTTGCAAATATGTAGTCGTACCACATGATCTCTTATGCAGGGCATGTGTTCCAGGGCAACAACAATTTTAGTTATAGAAAATTTTGTGAATCTCTCAAATCACAAAGCAAATTTCAAAACAATATAACTAACTTTTGAATCTCTCAGCATATAAAATACACTGTACTTGCTTAAGGAGCATCATAAATGATTCCGAAAAAAGAATTTGCAGAATCATTACATTTCCTGGAATAAAGAATTCAATATAACTACTGAACATAAATTGCATAGGCATACATTCTACTTCTTAACATATATTACATAGGCACGCCTTCTTAAAATGTCTATTCATTAGGGAACCTCAAACTACTCCAGCATGTCCCACATGATGCAGGTTATTGTAATCAACTTGGGTCTATGGTAGAGAAGGAAAACTCAATCAATCAAGAATACTCACCCTCCAACTAGGCAGCGACCTCTCAACTAAACAATAAACAATGATGATGTTATTAAGGAAGATCACTCCCTGTTACTGCCTCCATTGATATAAGGGACATAAGAATCAGTCATATGCTATTCACAACCCAGCTGGTATATAAACACATTGAAATTGCTATTCTATTCATGTCGAGGAAAAAATAACTCTGGAAACAATCATTTAATCACGGAGATTATACATATCCCAAAATTCAAAACTAACCCAAAACTAAGGTCAGCAACTCATAAGGGGTTCGAAACCATTCCATTTAAAACTTTGAATCCAGCCTGTAAACTAGTTCCTTTATATATTCCCATATACTGGGCATTCGTTGCTGTCAACGACTGACAGTGAAGATTCTCGGTATTGAAATGTCTTGTTTATATGCAAAATTCTTTTTCCATGACAATAATTTTACACCGCTCCCAAGCGTGTGTTCTATATCGGATCATGTGTGTGCATAAAAGTGTTAATCCCAGACGTCATTGTTAGCTGCCAGAATACAAATACTCGATGTTATCAGAATACTTCTTGCTCAGAAATGAGGGTATGTGTTCACAGCGAAATCACGGAATAAACAAATATGGCACAAAAATAACTTTCCTGATAAGACATCAAATAAACAAGATCAAACAAGCTTACCCTACTCCAATCGTTTTTATCTTACTCGCAGCCTTTTGGGAGAATAACGTCATTTACCAGTAAATAAAGTCTCCCATTGCACCGATCGGTGGTATGACTCGGAGTTCTATTTTAACGGCACCATGTATAATAAATCCCAATCTTACCTTTGTTTGGTGCTAATATACAAAAATAGTCTTCAGCGACGTTCCAATTGCTTAGTTGCACAACCCATTTACCGGGGTAACACAGCAATGTGTTTAACCAGTTGGACGAGCTGTCCTCTCCTCATTTCTCTAGTACAAGCACCAACTGTGCAGCCGGATATGTAAAAGAAAATAATGAAAAGTAGCGGGTTACGTGGATGGTGCAAGTTTAAATGAAATACCCCATAAACCTTCATGCTATAAAACTTTCAATAAGTCTGCAAAATAAAAACTTTAGAATATAGTTAAGGTGGAATGGATCCGTTTACTCATCATTTTAAACTACCATAAATATGGAGTGCATCCATATGAAGGTCACCATAAATATTAATACATATCACCTTCCCACTATAAATGTATTAATATATTTTTAATTTAAAATATATTTAAGGTGGAGTATATTTTAAAGTGGAGTGGATCCGTTACTTTAGAATATAGTGAAGGTGGAGTGAATCCGTTTACTCATCAATTTAAACTATTATTAATATGGAGTGCATCCATATGAAGGTCACCATTAATACATATTACCTTAGACATAAAAAAGTGTATTAATATATTTTTACTTTAAAATATAGTTAAGGTGCAGTGGATCCTTTTAATTATGTGTGTTTACTCATCATTTTAAATTATCGTTGACATGGAGTGCATCCACATGAAGGATCGTTCCCATAAAGTCCATAACTCTCTTGCACCGTTTGATTGGTACAATCGCAACCAATAACTACCAATTAGCCAAAACATACGAATAGAGAGTGTGCCTCCTCCTATCATAAAGAGATATGTTAATACCAAACTATACAACAAAAGGCTTACGGCTGTAATGGTGAATAAGGCTCTGCTTAAGAGTCATGCCCAATCGCCTTCAGAGTTAGCGCTGGTGTTGGATAAAATATCTAGTTTGAGGAAGTTCTATAGGAAGTATAAGAAATCCCGAGCTTGCAAGTCAACACAAAAACCAAAGTAAAATCTAATTGAAGCATAACCCAATAGAGAATTGCAGGCAGAGAAATTCAGAGCCAAACATCGATCTACTGCTCTTAACTGAGTGGATCAAATCGCAATGAAGGAAATGACCAACTGGGCATAATTCAAAACGCAGGAAAAGTAAAAATAAAAAGAAAGAACGATCTGAGGGTTTAATCTGATTTAAAAATAACATTGCCAACAGCCATCCATATCTAAAAAAAACCCTAAACCTCAACGCAGAGGAGGAAATCCATCTCCGGATCGGACCATGTAGATAGCTGGGAGGATTACATCACTTATTTATTTCCAAATCAAACACACAGATCTATGCTTGGTACAAACGCTGGAAACAGAGATATCCAAATCTAAATACATCAACCCCAATGCACGCAAGGATGAAATCCATCTCGCGATTGGATTATGTAGATCCAACTAGGTTTTGATCTGTAGGATCTAAACATTTATAAGAGGAACATAAAGGAGTTGAGATCCATAGATAGATCTGAATGGAACAATGAAATGCCAAGGAGCAAACAAATATGAATCCAAAATAAGCACAATGTTCAAAAATTCCAGAGCTCAGATATCTACGAATCTGACATAAAATAAACAAAGGTACAAAAAGCGCAGAGCTTCCACATCTACATATTGAGTTAACAAGGTTTTGTAGAGCATTTGCAAAAAGAACAATTATCATTAGCAGCTACAGATTCCTGATTTAAGTCATAAACCTATCAGACGGAGTGAGCAGATTTATTACCAATCCTAATGAGAAATTCCGATCTGATTGTGCCCAATTCTACTGTTGTGCAAAATAGCTACCGCCAGCCATAACTTGGGTCCCATTGTCTCATGTTTTCTTTGAGATGTAATCCTGCAAAAATCTCATGTTAGCCTTGGGTCCCATTGTCTCATGTTTTCTTCAAGATGTAATCGTGCAAAACTCTCACTTTAGGCCATCCTTAAGGGTCCAGTGTTGTAGCTGGCTCTGATACCATATGTAGAGTACCTCATATACCTTTATGCCATTATGGGTATGAACGTCCCTTATTTGCTTTCGTATTTACTTTAAGATGGGAAAAAGATGTTAGCGGCAGATTTCACATGACATATCCAATGTAACAAGTTCAATCAATTGTAAAAAANATGAACGTTTTGCTTTCCTATTTACTTTAAGATGGGAAAAAGATGTTAGCGGCAGATTTCACATGACATATCCAATGTAACAAGTTCAATCAATTGTAAAAAAA
>LPNX010658723.1:6338-34013 GCA_001517045.1 Pseudotsuga menziesii | reverse complement strand
ATCACAGTGCAATTAAAACAATACTATATGTGAACCAGAAACATTATAATAACTCTTTTCATTATCTTCTACAGCAGAAAAATCCATAATCAGGGTTGTATAACAACATCACATGAACACAAAAAGGTGAGGAAAGTAAAGACATTCAAACACATGAAAGAAGACGGACAAGATGTACGTGGTTCACCCCAACCTTTGGGGTTACGTCCACCAAACGGTGTCACATGCCTGTGACTTTTATTTCATTTAAAAGTTTACAATCTTTTGCAACATAATTGTTTCGATACTTTCTTTCCATCATTTCGCAGACTCTCTCACCGAGAGTATCTCTGAAAACAACACTAAAAATCTTGCTAAGAATCAAGATAGATCTAAGCTTGGTCCTTTGGTAAGGTAATAATAGTAAACATAAGTTTGTAACCTGCTCCACGTTGGAACAGTCTTTTAGCTTATAAACAAATCTTTAAGGTGTAGTTAAGCACATTTGACCATTCCGATAGCTTTAGCCAAGTCATAACATTAAAAGAAAATACAGGGATTCGGCTCCCCAAAGGACTGGAAAAAAACAAGGAAAGCATTATCATCCCTCTAGGGAATCATGCGGATCCTACCCAATCTGTAAACAAGAGCTGGTATCTATTCCAGGTAAAAATACATAAATAAAAAAAAACACCTAAGTTAGTGACTCAGTTAAGAATGCAACACAGCCGAAAGCTTCAAACAGCTTTCTGAGCATTACTAAGATGAGCCAACGCACTTCTCTTGTAAAGACTGTCAAATTTAGTAAAATCAGCTTTGATAGCCCAACCCACACATGATTATCCTTCTATCAACTTACAAGGTTGAACCTGGCTTGTTCGAAGGATGAAAGGTATCGGAGTTTTTCTTTATTCTTAGCCCTGCACTGGAATCGAAGGATGAAAGGTATCGGAGTTTTTCTTTATTCTTAGCCCTGCACTGGAAATCTAACTTTCCAACAAGGAAGAAAACTAGATCCATGACTAGTATGATTTATTCTGAAACTCTTGGACGCTATGCATCTAGGGTTTTATTTCCTAGAAAAGCAATTAAGAAGAACAATTATGGAAAGACACTAGATGGATGCTCGAACTAGATGCACCATCTGAGACGCATCTAGGGCTATTATTCCAGATCTGTCCACAACTGCAGAAGCGATTCCTCACGTTGGAGAACGAAAGACATAACACCACTGTGCCTCAAAAACCCAAGACGCAAACCTGGGGGTTGCCTTAATAGTACGAAATTTTACCTAGCTCGCACGCTGGGCCCTTTCCATCCTTTCGATTGGAATGGAAGCCCTCAGGGAGGTGATCGCATTTTGGAAAAAATAAAAGACTAGATCTTTCCCGATTCACTCCTATTGGTTTTTATATTGAGGCGTCACAAGCCTAAGAATCCTAGAGCTAGCGCAGTGAGGCGCAGTGTTGTCAAGGGGAGTTATCGTAGGGGTCACACTTGGGGAGCGTGAAAGTTACTTTTCCATGCCCAAAGGATGAGTTCACTGACTTGGAGAGACCGGTTTTCCTTGCTACCAGAATTCCCCTACGCTAAAGTCCAACCTGCTGGCTTCTTTGATTAAGCTTATTCTCATTTCCTGGAGACGTTAGAAGACTTGGTTTCCTATCTACATCCAAGGTTAAGCAATGATAAAGGACTCAACTTCGTATCGTGGTGTCAGCATAGATATTTTCTCAATAACGAGTAGACTCTCAGAAACAAGTAACTTCAAAAATACATGACGGTCCACTACCAAAATCTCATTGCATACAGGGAACGACTAAGCTAAGAATATTTATCCGGAGCGCAGATTGAACTGTTCGGACAGTAAATGCCTTTCTTGGCATTTTTGACAGCAGCAAGGACAGTAAAAGGGATTTGAATTACCTTTTGGCCCAATTTGAGACACAACATGGTTTTGCACAGGATTGTGATTCGTACCTTTACAATACACTATCAGAAAATACACTATCAGAAAAGTTGAAAAGGGTCTTACATAGCTCGCAGGCCTCCTGCTTGTAAGGTGCATCCTAGAACAATCGCTTTAACCCTCGGCGTAGGCGCTATCATGGTATTTTCTCAAGCAAACAGATACCACATTCAGCCTAGTGTGTCCCTTCTCAGAACGTAGGTACTCTCTTGGGAATTCCCCTTATGTCTCATCGGAAGCCCCCTTTCCTCTACCGAGTACATTATTAATAAGGCCTCGGTCAAAATGACCGTTTTACCGCTAAAGGGTCACAACTGTGAAGGTTGTTGGCCATTACTTTTGTTCAGAACCTCCCCTTAATTCATGCCAAGACTAGGGCACAATTAAAGCCACGGTTTCAGCCACTAACGGTCGCGACTGTCAAGGTTCAGGGAATATTTTATTTCCCTCTTTCAAGCTGAACCTCCCTTCTAATTATGCCAGGGTTAAAGCCCAAAACATAAGGAGGATTTAATATTATACTTTTCCTTGGTTCTGTCATGATACTCTATGCTCTCTCAATTAATTTAATATTTGTCTTATAAATTTTTCTTTATGCTTACATTATGATTTATATCATAATGTCTTTTCCGTGAATAAACTTTTTACCTGACTTTCAAGTTTTCTGCGGGTGGGGCCTTGGCACTCGAGCTCCTCAGCCAGAAACCCTCATACAATAAATTACAAATATTCGAGAACATAGGGGAGGGATATTACAGTCGATCTGAATTTGGGATCATATTAGTAACTGAACCTGCTTGAAATTGGACCACATCATCAACGTGTTGCTCGCTGACCATTAGACGTTGAGCATCTTCCACAGTAGGTTCCACTGGTATGTTGGTTGAATTTTGTATTTCCCGTTCAACATCCTGATTTTTTTGTTGTTCTATAAATTCTTTTCTTGCTTCTTCCAATTGCTTCGACCCTCTCTCTCGATATTCTCTTTGTCGATCAGTGTTTCGTTTTCTTTGTTCATCTCGTTCTTGTGCTGTCAATTCGATCAACTTTATTTTTCGATATTCTTTCTATCGATTCCCATTAGGGATCATATTAGTAATTGGAACAGTTTGAAATTGGACCATGCCATCAACACTTTGCTCTCTGATCGTTACACGTTGAGCATCTTCCACAGTTGCTTCCATTGGTATATTGGTTGAATTTTGTCTTTGTCGTTCAACATTCAGATTTTTTTGTTGTTCTGCAAATTGATTTCTTTCTTCTTCCAATTGGTTCAAATTTCTCTCTCGATACGCTCTTTGACAATCAACGTTTCGTTTTCTTTGTTCTTCTCGTTCTTGTACTGTCAATTCATGCAACTTTTTTTTTCGATATTCTTTTTGTCGATCTAAATTTGGGATCATATTAGTAATTGGGCCTGCTTGAAATTGGACCATGTCATCAATGTGTTGCTCGCTGACCATTAGATGTTGAGCATCTTCCACAGTAGGTTCCACTGGTATGTTGGTTGAATTTTGTATTTCTTGTTCAACATCCAGATTTTTTTGTTGTTCTATAAATTGTTTTCTTGCATCTTCCAATTGCTTCGACCTTCTCTCTCGATATTCTCTTTGTCGATCAACGTTTCATTTTCATTGTTCTTCTCGTTCTTGTGCTGTCAATTCGGTCAACTTTCTTTTTCGATATTCTTTTTGTCGATTTTCATTTGGGATCATATTAGTAATTGGAATAGTTTGAAATTGGACCATGCCATCAAGACTTTGCTCTCTGATCGTTACACATTGAGCATCTTCCACAGTTGCTTCCACTGGTATATTGGTTGAATTTTGTCTTTGTCGTTCGACATTCTAATTTTCTGCTAATTGATTTCTTGCTTCTTCCAATTGCTTTGACTTTCTTTGTCGATATGCTCTTTGTCGATCAGCGTTACGTTTTCTTTGTTCTTCTTGTTCTTGTTCTGCCAATTAGTCCAATTTTCTTGTTCGATATTCTGTTTGTCAGGTTGTATGTTCTTTATTTCGTTCTTCTTCTTCTGATGTCATTTCATTAGATTGTATTCCTTGGTATGCTTCTTGAAGTTCGGCGTTTTGTATTTTTTGTCCCTCTCTTGTTTGTTTCATAGCATCTTCGATTTTTAGGTCAGACTCTGTATAGAAAATGACAATCATTATATATACACTAATGTTTTTAAGCAATGAAATCTACACTGAAATTCATGTGCTGAAGTAATAATAGCTACAGAAAAACACAATACAGTGAAAATTATGAAATTTAAAAAAAAAACATACACTTAATTCTATGCAAATTTAAAACTCAATACATTTTTTTTAAATTAAGTAATTTGAGAGGATTGAACCTTCAACCTCATGCCCATTATCCTAACAACCTTACCACTATACCATAGGTACTTCTTATGATTAATAGTAAGGAAAATATTTAAAAACTTAAATAATATTGTATTAGGTGAAAATAAAGGAAATGTTGATCAAGAGGATTTGATCCCATGACCTACCTCTAAGCACATCAATGTGTTACCAATAGAGTACACTGTAAATTACTTGTTAGTTGCTTATAATAATTTACAATTATATCTTTAAATTTAATTTAAAGATATTAAATTTATAGTCGAGCCATTTGAGAACAAAAGGAGGAGGGCGTATAATGAATTTGTAAAATCTCGTTAATACATTACATTTCCTTAGTCATTGACATAAAATACCTTTAGTTTGTAGGGGGGAATATTCATTGTCACATTCTACATTTCATTACCTTTCGCGAACATGTTTCTCCCAACTTATTTTTGTAAAAATAGATCTTTTTATTTATTTATTTAATGGTTCCTGGAGAAAACATAGGATTCAGTTTGCTCAATTGCTGTTTGATTTAATGACACCCTTTATTTTTTATACAATAGAGCGACCCATTATATCTCATTGCACGTTCCCACGTTGCTACATTCTCAATACTATTAAGATAACCCTAACCCTAAAAAATTTCATAATTTGTAAACTTAATTAGTGTATATATAATCTATACGAGATCGTACGCCATAGCAGTAGCCCTGTTATTTTTAACAATGAAAAATACTCAATACGGAATCACATTTTTTAAAGGAATCATAAATTGACATAATAATAATAATAATAATAAGAATGGCGTAATGTTCCTTGCACATGAATAAAGCAGAACGTTTCATAAAAGTGAAAAAATTTAATTTAATTTGGAAAAAAATAAAATAGAAGTCGAAACATGACAGTTAAAAGTTGTTTAATCAAATAATCTTAAAACGATATGTCAATTGAGTGAGATCACAGATTAAATGGTTGGGAAGACCATGGATATATATAGTTTCTTGCTATGTCAAAATGGAAATGAAAGTGGTTAATGCATGAATCTGTTGTATTCCTGCCCTTTACTGTTAGTGAATCTATGGAAGGAATATAGGAGATTAGGTTTAGGGTTTAGTTGGATCCAAACTTATTTTAAAATATATATTAGGTCCAACCGAAAGATATTGTGTCATTTGAATATATATTAAAATTAAAATATATTAAAATATATTTTAATTTTAATATATATTCAAATGACAAATGCACAGACAGAACACAGACAGGCTGGTAATTTACACTTCATTGTAATGATCAATGCCTGCAAATTGGTGTTCTGTGCGAGTGAGTTTGGTGACGTAGTTCCCAAGTAACACTAAGCAATGCAGGTTGCTAAGGGCTCGTTGGATCGACACTGTTAGTTTTCTTTCGATATTGTTTACCGAGTATGGGAATGATTACATATTCTGAATCATTGAAGAGCCTACTGCTAGATTGTCTACTAAATTTATATTTTCAAACAAACAGTCTACAAGTGGCGCCTTATTATTGAAGCTGTCTGTGTGCAAAATGTAAAAACCATCCTAGTGCTTTTAGGGCTCTAGGGATGCCACGACGATTTCACAGTGAAAAGTACAAACAAATGCTAATTATTTGAACTCTCAAAACAATGGCTAAAAAACAAAATAGAAAAAAGCTCGTAAAAAACAATTTATCTAAGTTGTACCTAATTGATAATGTAGCTCTCTATCTAAACTAATTGAACCCGAATTGTGTAACATCATTGTGTAAACCTAAAGCATTGTACCTAAATCAAGCCGATATTCTCTGAGCCATTCGGTGAAAGAAATTGGTGATAGAAATTGGTGAAATGTTAAGTTGTTCGGAGATTTTATGTAGCGCCGGGCCCATTTTGATAAAATCATCACTCTTAGTTTTCTTTCGATATTGTTTACCGAGTATGGGATTGATTACATATTCTGAAACATTGAAGAGCCTACTGCTAGATTGTCTACTAAATGTATTTGTTGGATTGTAATCTACCACCATGCGTCGATGCATTTGTTTTAATGTCTTTGTTGTACCACAATTCAAAGAGTCCAATCTCAAACCCTAGTGGATTTACTTTGAACTTTATCTTTCATTTTATATTTTGTGGTGTGCAGGTAGTTATTTACAACTAGGCTCTTCATGGCTTATTGCATCTTCTCACAGCCAAACATACAGATAATACCGTAATAAGCGATATATGTAGGATAATCTCCAATATTACTGCGAGGATAAAAGTGCAAATTCAGGTGGAAATGGCTTTGGATTTATGTTGTAACTTAATACCAGTTTTTGAGTCTAAAGTAACTGGATCGTTCTATGCTAATGCACTCCATTTTCATGGCAGGTTGTGATCAATACCAATATATTTCACCCACTTATATCACTGCTAGCAAATGCTGAAGTCGATGTAAAGAAAGAGGCAGCATGGGCTGTTTCAAATGCAAGTTCACGTGGAAGCGAAGAACAGATAAAGTATGAATATTTTCTTTGTTTGCATGTTTAATTCTGTGCATACATTTTTTCAATGACCCTAAGTTGCTAACATGGGCTCTTTTACTTTTACAGATACCTTGACATTCAAGGTTGCATACAACCACTTTGTGATATTCTAAGCAGCCTGGATCCAGAGATTAAAATTGTGTGCCTTGATTGTCTAGAAAACATATTGAGAGTTGGCGAGACTGAAAGAAATTCAGGCATCACTGACGTTAATGTATATGTGCGACTAATTGAGGACGCTAGTGGCTTGGATAAGATTGAAAACTTGCAAATTCAGGAGAATCGATTTGTCTATTTAAAATCAGCTGAGCTCCTTGATAATTATTTCGAAGAAGAAGATGTCGATATGCTAACAATGTCTGATACATGACCTCCTGCTGTTTTTTTCTTTTTTGGTCAGGTCGTTTTAGTTTCATGTGCATTCATTGAGGTTTCAGTTTCAATGTGTGGGTTTCCAAATTTGCTGTTCGATAGTTTATTTGATGAAACATAGTACAAATTGGAGAACTGCGTGAGAAGAGAAAAGGTTATGTAAAGGTAAATTGACAACTTTTTAACAGAAAAAGTTTATGATTTCATAGTGAAAAGTACAAACAAATGCTAATTATTTGGACTCTGAAAACAATGGCTAAAAAACAAAATAGAAGAAAGCTCATAAAAAACAATTTATCTAAGTTGTACCTAATTGATAATGTAGCTCTCTGTGTAACCTAATTGAACCCGAATTGTGTAACATCATTGTGTAAACCTAAAGCATTGTACCTAAATCAAGCGGATATTCTTTGAGCCATTCGGTGAAGGAAATTGGTGACAGAAATTGGTGAAATGTTAAGTTGTTCACAGATTTTATGTGCTATTAAAATTAAAATAATATGAATATGAAAATAATTTGAACCTGGATATCAGCCACAAATAAATAATATCTGAATTGATTGTCGATTAGCAAATTTAAAATTCTTACCTGGGTTTATTGTTGCTATCGCAGTGGTTCTTGCTGTTTGCTGTCACATTGGTTGTTGCTGTTGTTGGATCAAGGTAGCTAGGATTTGGATGTAGTTTGTGATACTTCTTCCTATTTATATAGGTGTTGTTTTTTTTCTAAGGTTTTATTTTTTTAGCCGACATAACATTATGTAACGTTACGTGTAATTTTTTTTCTTTTCTATTTTTTTTTATAGCCGACATAACATTATGTAACATTACGTAAATCTACAACGTTACGTAACGTTACAAGATCTACCCCATACTGGGCTGTAGAGAGCCTCTCGGCTCAAAAATGTTTTATTGTTAATCGCTTGTGAAAAACCAAACAAGAAGTTTATATTTATAAATATGGTTGAGCATATACATAAAACGTTTCAGTGGCACAAACATTTGAGTCATTGCATTTCCCATAGGCCAACATTAACAAGTGGCTCCAAAGTACTTCTTCCAAACATAACTTGAACAAATAAGAACGATCTCCTTTTATAGAGTTCACCTCGAACAACTCTCCCATAGAATACTATTTCTTTAGAAATCCCTAGATTCCTCCTAAGGAGGAGCACTCCCTTATTATTTTCCTTATGATTGGATAAAATTCCTTGAATAGGTCCACATTGCTAATTCTCATGTGTCTAAATCGTGAGATCCTATTAAAGCACACATTTATTCTTCATTTGAGATTTTGACCATGTCAAAAGTTCCACATGGTGTCTCCTCAAGCAAAGATCTTTCTTATTAAAATGTAGAAAATTCCTTGAACAAAATATTTTTACTCCAAATCCCTCCTCAAAGGTGAAATACACCATCTAATATGTAGAAATACATCAAGTAATTTGTCCTCAACCCCGAGGGATCTAAAAGTTCAATTATGCCTCTAGTTATGAGAAACGTGCCATCATGCTGTTTACCTCCAAAAAAGGCAAGGCATTATTTCATAAGTGGGTGTTTCTCCAATTCATTGGTTCATCTTCCTCCTTCAATCTAGCATGCAATTCCCTTGTAAAAACCTCATTTCTAGAACCATCCTTTGTACAACTATGATCAATATCAACATTTGGAATCTTCCACCTTTGTTGTTGAAGACTACTCATACTATCCTTAAAAATGGGTTCAAGTTCTTGCAATATAACATTTGGGATTTTTTGTTTTTCTTCATTAATTTCTTTAACAGGTGCACCTTCTGTTAACTTAGAAAATGTTGGGCTAACATAATTTTGCCTCCTGCTACTCATAGTTGTTGAATCTGTAATACCAGCTGTGTGGAATGTTCCACTTGGAATTGATCTTGTATCCTGTCCCTTTCCTGATCGAATATGCCTCTGGAGCTTCAATTCATTCTATTTTGTTTCAATTTGATTTCTCAATTTCTCCAAGTCAATGCCACTAGGTTTAGTTACATATGAGCCAAGCTTGAAAGCATGTTTTTGGCCAATTGAACTATTGTGGCCAACAGTAGGCTTTTTATTACAGGGTGATTGCCGAGGTGGACCCTCTCCAAACCCCATAGAAGTCACCCCACGGACTTGCAATTCACTTGATATGGTTGTACAAAATGCAGCTAACTGCTTTTGCACCATAGCCATTTGCTTCCACATCCCTAGGGTTTGTTATGATGTTGTTATAGCCATCTATGAAGAAGCTGCAAGTGATTGGCTTGCAGAAGTCCCACTTGTATTTTCCCTTGATGATCCATATTTCTCACTTCGATCCACTCTCTTGCTCTCTTATTCACCCTCACTGTCACTATCTCCATCAGAGAATCTAATCACAAGGTTATCATCTTTCTCTTATGCTGCAGGAGATCTAATAGAAGGATGTAGATCTTGTAAACTGGACAATGGGCCAACTTAGATATCGTTCAGGGACACTTGGTGGACTTGGGCCCAGTGCGCAAAAAACCTCACAGAGCGGCAATTTTGAATTCTGTCAACTCCTGCTAGTGGCACTGACTTTCCACACCCCCACCATCCGTGGCTTTCCAGCTTTGGCCCTCGTTGGCATGACTCCATTGTCAACTACCGAGCGAAACCCTAGCTTCAGAAACCACCGTAGAAGGAGGGCATCGGGCAATGGACAGGAGGGAGAGGCCCCCCCCTAGCTAAAATCCCACGTCACGAATCCAACGGAATCGACGGTTCGTCGATCGGAGGCCCGAGCATCGATCTATGGCGAGTTGCAGGTCTCCTCCAGATACCGTTCACGGACACCTTGTGGACTTGGTTCCAGAAACAAAGTTAAGTTAGAATCCATTATACAACATAAGCACATAAAAAATAACAATGAAGTAGATAATCAAAGCATCTAACATACATAGCAAAGCGTGAACGTAAGAATCACATAGTAATCAAAATTACGACATCATAGTTACAAACAATAAACAGAGTAATAATCATAATTGAAGTAGGGGAGTAAGACGTAATAACAACTTACGACAATTCTGCAGTACGATAGAGTATGACACTTTCCGCAAGTTTAAATAATGTTCGGATTAGGTTGTGTTTAACTAGCCTAATATTTTTTTTCCCAATTTGTAGGGACATTACAATTAGTGACCATTTTTTTAAAGCCTATGTAGGCGTTGCTAGAATCCACACGCTCTCACAACACATACACACAAAATAATTCAAAATGTAGAACCAAGTTCATTTTCACAGTCACAAACGTTATATTTATATTTAAAAATATTGGCTTTGTTGTTTCTATCTTTTTAAGATCAAATTCTAAGTGCAATGCTTCATATGTAGTAGTTTACAAAAATTGATCATGAAAATCAATACTTTAGTATGTTACAAGTTTTGGAAGGGTTAAATAGAACGGAAAGTACACAAATGTATGTATTGAATCAGTTCCAAAGATACTAAACATAATATTCAACAATCTATGATATGCTCATATGTTGTTATAATGAAGCATCTCTGCACTTAATTGTCTTTGTGGAATTATAGGAAAAGATAAGATCCAAGCTCTTAGCATAATACAACATGTTATGGAACATTTCAGCATAATGGAAACAAAAAAGTACATACATTTTTAATATTTTACAAGTTTTTTAATGCATTTTTAATTAACATTACCAATATTGAGATTGTCTCAACATCACAAGTGGCTAACTTTTCCCTCTTGGTGGTGTTGTAATAATTTCCAGTTGTATCCTAAGATTCATCTACCATCCTTAAAAGGAAATATACTATTAATCACATTATGTGTCACAAGAGACAAATCAATACAACATGCACACGGTGGCAATTGTTTTTGTATTCAAAAGCTCTCTTAGTCACTCTATCTAATAGGGTATTATGGTTCTTTAAAAAAAAGAAGGATACTTTGAAACACATAAGGAATATGGAAAATGAGTCAATTTGAGATAATAATAACAACAGTTTGAAACTACAACTAAAAAAAGTTAATAAAATTTAGTGAATACAAACCAAAAAGTGAAATTATACAATGTTTGACGTCCTTAATTGACTTATTTGTATACAATATTCCTTATTCATCTTGATATATTGTAAAGGTAGTTTGGATGTGTGATTTTCTATAACAGATTTATTTCATCATTTCAATGGTTCCACCATCATTATAGTAATATTTTTAGTTTATAGAGATATAAAATATATACACTATAAATTTATATAACATATGCTAATTTTCATGTAACTAATTTACAAAATAATATTTTAATTGTTTTTTAACAGCTATAAATCTTGAAATTTAAAAGATAATGTTTAAGTTTGTTATAACCATAACCATAATATATACAATAACTATGATTATCTGAAAATTTTAAGCAATTAATACTATGGATCCATTTTATTTAAAGATTTATCATACTATTTATAAAACTCTTAAGAGATAAATCTTTTTTACAAATTTTTATTCAAGTTTTGTGGTCTAAATAGTTATTAATTTCTTTTAAAACAAATTAAGATATAAAAATAAATATTTATATAATGAAATAAACAAACAAAAAGTAATAAATAATGAACTAAAATTTCTATGCAAGCTATTTATGCGCGTCAAATGATGAAAAACTGTTACACGACCATAGAGACGCAACCCTACAATGGTACAGGGTAAGGCGTGCCTACTCAAAGTCAGTAAAGTCATATCTGCACAGTGGGCAGGAAAGATTTTGATGAAACCATTTAATGGTGCATCTACCGTGAAAAATATGCTTGGGATTGCATGGCAATTGTTTGGCAAGTTGTCCAATCGGAATGATTTCATGACAAATTGCACATAACCATCCATCTCCGTCGCCACTTGTAGCGACGAGCTCCTGAGAAATAGCCACGGTTAAAGAAGAATCAGAAGCTGAATAGACAGCAGCTACACGATTAGTCTCAAAGCAAGGGATATATTTCCGTGTCATTTGATGATGAAGATTAAATTCTTGACTTAAAATTTGTATAGAATTCCTGGTATTCACGTCCTCAGGGAGTTGCAACACCCGTTTATGAGATGAGTAACTCCCACTCCATAGTGTTTGCACGCTCAAAATATTTCCATCTGCGCGGCTCCAATCCTTTACTATTCGATACCAAATGGTAATTTTTTCCTTGGTTGTGACCCTGACGTCCCTCTGATCATTAGAACTCACTGAAGGCAATTCATAATCTTCAGCCGGTCTAATGTCATTTACAGTATCCCATATATTCTCGAACTCCCAGCGATATCTGTCTCCTTGAGTAATACATCTATACTCTACTCCCGAGATCAAGTGACGGTCAAAACCTTCAGCCGTTTGTGAAACGCGGTCAGATTCGCTTGACTGATATGCTACTGTGACTTCTTCAAGTCTATGCGTAGAATATTCCATCTCTCTAGTTCTCTCCAAAGCCAATTTTCGCCATACCATGCCTCTCTTTAACTCCGCTTTTAAATGTCTAGAAATCCTGTTAAATATTTCTAGTGCGTGGCCCGCTCTCTCGCTGACCAGATCGGAATTGTTTGTTACGTTACGTTGTTCCTCCATCTAGGGATTTTGAATCACTTATGAGAAATGAGGAAAAAATCGCAATTGAAATAAAAAAATGTTTTACTGTTAATCGCTTGTGAAAAACCAAACAAGAAGTTTCTATTTATAAATATGGTTGAGCATATACATAAAACGTTTCAGTGGCACAAAAAGGCCGACATCAACAAGTGGCTCCAAAGTACCGGAATAAGGGAGTAGATAATCCTTTGATTCAAAGTGGGTCAAACTTCCTGGCGTGTGTCTGGATTTTTTTATTGGAAGATATTGTATCTGATTTGAATTTGAAGGATAGGGCAATATGACAGTCAGTATTTTTTTGTTGGAAGATATTTTATCTGATTTGAATTTGAAGGATAGGGGCAAGATGACAGTCCCTATCGGAGGGACTGTGTGTGGATTTTTTTGCTGGAAGATATTTTATCTGATTTGTATTTGAAGGATAGTGGCAAGATGACAGTGACTATGGGAGGGCATTGATTTGTGAGATGGCCTTGTTTAAATATTGTGATTGAGAAAGGTGATCACTCCTTTGTTCAAAAGTATTTTGTTAGACACTTGAAACACCGGACCATGGACCATGGAGACACCTAAAACACCAGACATGCACCCTTGAAAAGAACCTTCCTTAAGTGAACCATATGTCTGAGAGGGGCCTCTACCTGCAATAGCTAAGAGCCACCAAGCCCCAAACAGTTGGAATAAGAGCGGTGGTTTTAGAACCAGTTCCTCCAAAATTCATGAGAGTTGGACACATAAGTATGGTTCAGTAGTAATCATATTTGATCTAGGTTAAAAAATCTATTCCTAGTAATCATATTTGATCTAGGTTAAAAAAAGCTATTCCTAGATGTTCGACATCTCCTATTGAATTGTTTATTAGCGGCTCAACCCTTATTCTTAGGCATGCCTTGTTATATATAAGACATTGATATGTATTTTTATAGTAAATATTTCCTTGGATGGTAGGGATGCAAAAAACTATTAGTCCTAGCCTTTGGTCACATCCCTTGGCATCTCTAATCAACAAGAAGATTTTACCATGCAGTTACATGTGCACCTATTCTTTGAATCCATGAAGGATGACAAGATGTAGGAAAATTAATTACAAAAATCCTCTAAGCAATTCTAAACACCACTTAATGAGGAACACATCAACCATCCCAAATCACCTAATAAAGTTTCTCTATAATGAAGCCTCCCTTAAAAAATGGTTCCATTCATAGATTGAATAAAATCCTAAAGAGACTTTGAAAAACAACATTCCTAGAACAAGTGTTTCATTGTTTTCAACTTTAGGACAAGAGGGGAAAATTCCATTAGAGAGATAATCTTTAACTAGTCGTGCCTTCTTAGGAAAGCCCTCATAAAACACCATCCATGGAAACACTTCAAACTAGTAACTAACCCTAATTAGCCACACACTATGAAGCCTCCTAATCCACCTTCTCTTTGCATCTATAGATAACCATTATGAACTAAGAGCAAGTTTGTTCTCATGTTGTTGAAAAAAAAGGATGTACCTCATATTACAACAAGTAGAGCTAGAAGTTCCATTCAAAATCATGCCAAAAGAGACTAGGAATGTGAATATTCATTTTTAAAATGTCCCCTTACAAAATAGGCCAATAATTTCCATAATAATATGTATGTCCATACAAGAGACGGAAAACTATCGAGAAATAGTTCTTTAGTCCTTACAAGAGAAACTACTAGCATCCCACAAATCGATCCAATAGAAATTCCTCTTCTTACCCAATCCTCATACTTGAAAATAAACAAAACAATGTCGACAACACACATGCCTTGCACTTTTCAACGTTAAATCATCCTACTCCCCTAATCTTATCCTATCCAACTAATTAACATCTACCACTTCACAAAGACAACAAAATTTCTCCCTAGATACTTTTGATGATAAAGGACCCTAACCCTTGGAAATTGGGAGGACATGAAGTCATATAGCATAGACCAAATAATCCCTTGATTGTAATGTTGTAATATCCTTTGTTTTGGACCTAACACATATGGGCATGAGCCCCATTGTTTATGATGTTACCTTGATATTTTGGTTTTATATACTCGGTCAAAGACCCCACTACATATGAAAATGATGATTTGTTTGATATATAGGGCGTAAGCCAATTGCATATGATATATATATGTTTCTTTGGGTTGGGAGTGGACCCTGAAGCACATGGTTGATGAGATATTTTGTGTTGAGCGAGGAGATTTGGAGCACATGGGTAAATTGTTGTTTTCTGTTGAGCAAGAAGCTGTGGAGCACGTGAGTACAAGATTGTAATATCCCAAATTTTGGACCTAAAAGTCAAATTAGAAACTAGCTAATAGTTCTTAAGTTAAATATTAAAAGTACTAAATTAAATGGAAAGGGTTAAATCAAGAAATGAAGTAATTCTGATTTAAATGCCCCCTTGGCTGAAAAGTGTGTCTATAAAGTCTCAAGCCAAGGAAAGGCTTGGGAGCTCATCTATATTTTGGAGTCATTATTCTGCCTATTTTATTTCTCAAGTGAATTCTTGGAGAACAATTTCCTCAGAGAAAAAAGGAGAACTGATCCACGTGCTATACGAGTTAGGGAAACCCTACCTTAGGAGGTCTAAGCTACTTGAATGTTGGAACGAGCTCGGGGGGATACGGATTGAAACGAGGAATGCTTTCGGGTCATGGTTGGGTGGTTGGGTGGAATCGTGGTAGTTCACGAGTGATTTGGCCATATATCTCACTATGATTACTAATGCTACTTAATTGAATGTGGAGGTTCATCCATTAAAAAAGAGTCAAATTTACGGGTATGAGGTCCTCGACTATCTATTTTCCTTTTCTAGAATAAATGCTCATGAGATTATGCAAAGGTTTATATTATATGTTCTAACCCTAGCTACTTTTGTTTCCCGTGAAAAATCTTTGAAGGGTTTAAATTTTAGATTATAACCCTAGGCTGTAATTTATTTTGGATGCTAGATTTATCTAGGGTTTATTGAGTTAGGTCACCTCTCTAATTTTAACTCATGTATAAATATTTATCAAGGGATTTGCACCTTAGTTTTACTTTTGTATTATTTTTACTCTTTAAACTATCTTTCCTAGAAACTAGGTTTTATTTCACGTTTATTACATAGGTGTCCTTTGTCCTATATACTAAACTCACATATTTCATTTGTTAGTAGAGGCATGTTATAATTAAATAGACTAGTTCAGAAGTAAGTTTTATATCTAGAATAAAATCATAACAACCTTAAGTAATCTATTAATTTAAAAAGCTTAATTAATAAATGATATATATATAACATCAAAGCTAAGATAAGAACCAACGAAGACCTTTTGATGTGTGTATAAGTAAACAATGTCATAAACCAATTTAGAGACCAAATAAATTAGACCCTAAATGGTCCACAATATATAAATATCTATACTGATTACTTTTACAAATTATAAAAAATACTATTATTATCAAACATGAAGAAGCTATTGCATAAATATAACCCATACCATCTAACAAAATCATAATCTACATAATAAGAGTTGTACTCAATAAATATCAAAGCCCAACATAAATAAAAACTACTTTAATTATTTCATACACAAAAATCATTGATAACCAAGCATTTGCATCAAGGTTGCAGGAACGAATCCTGTAGAAACCCGTTTTCCAATTTGCGTACATAAATTACGATGCCCTTTACATTAAAAACCACCATAACATTAAGACGGAGTGATCAATTTACAACAGCCATATAACAAATAACCAACGCATCATTACCGCATTAAATTAAGAATTATGTAAGTGCAATGAGGTCACGGATCGCAGGATCGAATACTGTGGACAGTTTGAATGCCCAAATCACAACCATTTCAAATAATAAACCCTCAATACCCTAAACAACCGGGTGTCAACTCGTGTAGGGTCGTAAATCTTTTAGAAAGCCATGGTGTATCAACTACACACACGCTGTAAACCCAACTTAAAATCATTACACAGTCGTCGTAAGATGTTTACAAATCCTTACGCTATAAATCCATGGCCACGGCCCATAAATAAACTTCACACTAAATTAAATAAATTATTTGATGCCTTGTCAACGAATCACTCACAACAATGATTTTCCACACACGGTTTACACCGAGAGCCTTCCTTAACATTTCATTTACGCATTAAAAACACCAACTGTAATTCTGGATCTATTCATTATCGCACCCACACTGGTGGGTCCCAACGCCATTTACGGCGTGGCCCCAAAAGCCATAAGCGCTCATTGTTTAAGTCATCCAAATAACTAATACAACCAACGTAGGTGAATGCCACATAAAACACATTTTATACACAGTAATTTGAAACCATAATCAAGATACACAGTCGTTCCTCTCGCCATTGCACGATTTGCAAGGAATGGTACATAGCATAACCCATATACCCCTAATACTCGGGCGTCCAAGTGCTCCATAACAAGTTTTCCTCATTAAGTATAACCTGCACATAAATTGGGTGATCAAGTCCTTAGTTCAACAGAACTAAGTAAGCCCGCTAGACAAGAAGAGACATTGACCTCTCACGCAGCACGTGGGAGAACTAGTCCCACCACTCCACCCACTTTGGTTCCAGAAACAAAGTTAAGTTAGAATCCGGTATACAACATAAGCACATGTAAAATAACAATGAAGTACATAATCAAAGCATCTAACATACATAACAAAGCGTGAACATAAAAATCACATAGTAATCAACATTACGACATCATAATTGCAAACAATAAACAGAGTAATAATCATAATTGAAGTAGGGGAGTAAGACGTAAGAACAACTTACGACAATTCTGCAATACGATAAAGTATGACACTCTCCGCAAGTTTAAATAATGTTCGGATTAGGTTGTGTTTAACTAGCCTAATATTTTTTTTTTCAATTTTTAGGGACATTACAATTAGTGACCAATTTTTTAAAGCCTATGTAGACGTTGCTAGAATCCACACGCTCTCACAACACATACAATATTCCTTATTCATCTTTATATATTGTAAAGGTAGTTTGGATGTGTGATTTTCTATAACAGATTTAATTCATAATTTCAATGGTTCCACCATCATTATAGTAATATTTTTAGTTTATAGAGATATAAAATATATACACTATAAATTTATATAGCATATGCTAATTTTCATGTAACTAATTTACAAAATAATATTTTAATTGTTTTTTAACAGCTATAAATCTTGAAATTTAAAAGATAATGTTTAAGTTTGTTATAACCATAACCATAATATATACAATAACTCTGATTATCTGAAAATTTTAAGAAATTAATACTATGGATCCATTTTATTAAAAGATTTATCATACTATTCATAAAACGCTTAAGAGATAAATCTCTTTTACCAATTTTTATTCAAGTTTTGTGGTCTAAATAGTTATAAATTTCATTTAAAACAAATTAAGATTTAAAAATAAATATTTATATAATAAAATAAACAAACAAAAAGTAATAAATAATGAACTAAAATTTCTGTGCAAGCTATTTAAGCGCGTCAAATGATGACCGTCAAATGATGAAAAACTATTACACGACCATAGAGACGCAACCCTACAATGGTACAGGGTAAGGCGTGCCTACTCAAAGTTAGTAAAGTCATATCTGCATAGTGGGCAGGAAAGATTTTGATGAAACCATTTAATGGTGCATCGACCATGAAAAATATGCTTGGGATTGCATGGCAATTGTTTGGCAAGTTGTCCAATCGGAATTATTTCATGACAAATTGCACATAACCATCCATCTCCCTCGCCACGGTTAAAGAAGAATCAGAAGCTGAATAGACAGCAGCTACACGATTAGTCTCAAAGCAAGGGATATATTTCCATGTCATTTGACGATGAAGAGTAAATTCTTGACTTAAAATTTGTATAGAATTACTGGAATTCACATCCTCAAGGAGTTGCAACACCCGTTTATGAGATGAGAAACTCCCACTCCGTAGTGTTTGCACGCTCAAAGTATTTCCATCTGCGTGGCTCCAATCCTTTACTATTCGATACCAAATGGTAATTTTTTCCTCGGTTGTGACCCTGACGTCCCTCTGATCATTAGAACTCACTGAAGGCAATTCATAATCTTCAGCCGGTCTAATGTCATTTACAGTATCCCATATATTCTCGAACTCCCAGCGATATCTGTCTCCTTAAGTAATACATCTATACTCTACGCCCGAGATCAAGTGACGGTCAAAACCTTTAGCCGTTTGTGAAACGCAGTCAGATTCGCTTGACTGATATGCTACTGTGACTCCTTCTAGTCTATGCATAGAATATTCCATCTCTCTAGTTCTCTCCAAAGCCAATTTTCGCCATACCATGCCTCTCTTTAACGCCGCTTTTAAATGTCTACAAATACTGTCAAATATTTCTAGGGCGTGCTCCGCTCTCTCGCTGACTAGATCGGAATTTTTTGTTACATTACGTTGTTCCTCCATCTAGGGCTTTTGAATCGCTTATGAGAAATGAGGAAAAAATCGCAATTGAAATAAAAAAATGTTCTAATGTTAATCGCTTGTGAAAAACCAAACAAGAAGTTTATATTTATAAATATGGTTGAGCATATACATAAAAACGTTTCAGTGGCACAAACATTTGAGTCATTGCATTTCCCATAGGCCGACATAAACAAGTGGCTCCAAAGTACTGGAATAAGGGAGTAGATAATCCTTTGATTCAAAGTGGGTCAAACTTCCTGGCGTGTGTCTGGATTTTTTTGTTGGAAGATATTTTATCTGATTTGAATTTGAAGGATAGGGCAAGATGAAAGTCAGTATTTTTTTGTTGGAAGATATTTTATCTGATTTGAATTTGAAGGATAGGAGCAAGATGACAGTCCCTATGGGAGGGCGTGTGTGTGGATTTTTTTGCAGGAAGATATTTTATCTGATTTGTATTTGAAGGATAGTGGCAAGATGATAGTGACTATGGGAGAGCATTGATTTGTGAGATGACCTTGTTTAAATATTGTGATTGAGAAAGGTGGTCACTCCTTTGTTCAAAAGTATTTTGTTAGACACTTGAAACACCGGACCATGGAGACACCTAAAACACGAGACATGTACCCCTGACAATAACCTTCCTTAAGTGAACCATATGTCTGAGAGGGGCCTCGACCTAAGAGCCACCAAGCCCCAAACAGTTGGAATAAGAGGGCTCGTTTTAGAACCCCTTCCTCCAAAATTCATGAGAGTTGGACACATAAGTATGGTTCAATAGTAATCATATTTGATCTAGGTTACAAAAAGGTATTCCTAGATGTTCCACATCTCCTATTTAATTGTTTATTAGCGGCTCAACCCTTATTCTTAGGCATGCCTTGTTATATATAAGACATTGATATGTATTTTTATAGTAAATATTTCCTTGGATGGTAGGGATGCAAAAAACTATCAGGCCTAGCCTTTGGTCACATCCCTTGGCATCTCTAATCAACAAGAAGATTTTACCATGCATTTACATGTGCACCTATTCTTTGAATCCGTGGTAGATGACAAGATGTAGGAAAATTAATTACAAAAATCCTCTAAGCAATTCTAAACACCACTTAATGAGGAACACATCAACCATCCCAAATCACCCAATAAAGTTTCTCTCTAATGAAGCCTCCCTTAAAAAATGGTTCCATTCATAGATTGAATAAACTCCTAAAGATACTTTGAAAGACAACATTCCTAGAACACGTCTTTCATTGTTTTCAACTTTAGGATAACAGGGGAAAAGTCCATTAGAGAGATAACCTTTAACTAGTCGTGCCTTCTTAGGAAAGCCCTCGTAAAACACCATCCATGGAAACACTTCAAATTAGTAACTAACCCTAATTAGCCACACACTATGAAGTCTCCTAATCCACCTTCTCTTTGCATCTATAGATAACCATTATGAACTAAGAGCAAGTTTCTTCTCATGTTGTTGAAAAAAAAGGATGTACCTCATATTAAAACAAGTAGAGCTAGAAGTTCCATTCAAAATCATGCCAAAAGAGATTAGGAATGTGAATATTCATTTTTAAAATGTCCTCTTACAAAATAGGCCAATAATTTCCATAATAATATGTATGTCCATACAAGAGAAGGAAAACTATCGAGAAATAGTTCTTTAGTCCTTACAAGAGAAACTACTAGCATCCCACAAATGGATCCAATAGAAATTCCCCTTCTTACCCAATCCTCATACTTGAAAATAAACAAAACAATGTCGACAACACACATGCCTTGCACTTTTCAACGTTAAATCATCCTACTCCCCTAATCTTATCCTATCCAACTAATTAACATCTACCACTTCACAAAGACAACTAAATTTCTCCCTAGATACTTTTGATGATAAAGGACCCTAATCCTTGGAAATTGGGAGGACATGAAATCATATAGCATAGACCAAATAATCCCTTGATTGTAATGTTGTAATATCCTTAATTTTGGACCTAACACATATGGGCATGAGCCCCATTGATTATGATGTTACCTTGATATTTTGGTTTTATATAATCGATCAAAGACCCCACTGCATATGAAAATGATGATCTGTTTGATATATAGGGCGTAAGCCAATTGCATATGATATATATATGTTTCTTTGGGTTGGGAGTGGACCCTGAAGCACATGGTTGATGAGATATTTTGTGTTGAGCGAGGAGATTTGGAGCACATGGGTAAATTGTTGTTTTCTGTTGAGCAAGAAGCTGTGGAGCACATGAATACGAGAGTGTAATATCGCGAATTTTGGACCTAAAAGTAAAATTAGGAACTAGCTAATAGTTCTTTAGTTAAATATTAAAAGTACTAAATTAAATGGAAAGGGTTAAATCAAGAAATGAAGTAATTCTCATTTAACTGCCCCCTTGGCTGAAAAGTGTGTCTAGAAAGTCTCAAGCCAAGGAAAGGCTTGGGAGCTCATCTATATTTTGGAGTCATTATTCTGCGTGTTTTATTTCTCAAGTGAATTCTTGGAGAACAATTTCCTCAAAGAAAAAAGGAGAACTGATCCACACGTGCTATACGAGTTAGGTAAACCCTACCTTAGGAGGTCTAAGCTACTTGCATGTTGGAACGAGCTTAGGGGGATATGGATTGAAGTGAGGAACGCTTCCCGGTCATGGTTGGGTGGTTGGGTGGAATGGTAGTAGTTCAGGAGTGATTTGGCCATCTATCTCACTATGATTGCTAATGCTACTTAATTGAGTGTGTAGGTTCATCCATTAAAGGAGATTCAAATTTACGGGTATGAGGTCCTCAACTGTCTATTTTCCTTTTCTAGAATAAATGCTCATGAGATTATGCAAAGGTTTATATTATATGTTCTAACCCTAGCTGCTTTTGTTTCCCGTGTCAAATCTTTTAAGGGTTTACATTTTAGATTATAACCCTAGGCTCTAATTTATTTTCGATGCTAGATTTATCTAGGGTTTATTGAGTTAGGTCACCTCTCTAATTTTAACTCATGTATAAATATTTATCAAGGGATTTGCACCTTAGTTTTACTTTTGTATTATTTTTACTCTTTAAACTATGTTTCCTACATACTAGGTTTTAGTTCACGTTTATTACATAGTTGTCCTTTGTCCTATATAATAAACTCACATATTTCATTTGTTAGTAGAGGCATGTTATAATTAAAGAGACTAGTTCAGAAGTAAGTTTTATATCTAGAATAAACTCATAACAACCTTAAGTAATCTATTAATTTAAAAAGCTTAACTAATAAATGATATATATATAACATCAAAGCTAAGATAAGAACCAACTAAGACCTTTTGATGTGTGTATAAGTAAACAATGTCATAAACCAATTTAGAGACCAAATAAATTATACCCTAAATGGTCCACGATATATAAATATCTATACTCATTACTTTTACAAATTATAAACAAATACTATTATAATCAAACATGAAGAAGCTATTGCATAAAATATAACCCATACCATCTAAGAAAATATCAAAGCCCAACATAAATAAATATCAAAGCCCAACATAAACAAAAACTACATTAATTATTTCATACACAAAAATCATTGATAACCAAGCATTTGCATCGAGGTCGTAGGAACGAATCATGTAGACACCCGTTTTTCAATTTGCGTACATAAATTACGATGCCCTTTACATTAAAAACCACCATAACATTAATACGCAGTAAACAATTTACAACAGCCATATAACAAATAACCAACGTATCATTACCACATTAAATTAAGAATTATGTAAGTGCAATGAGGTCGCGGGTCACAGGATCGAATCGTGTGGACAGGTTGTATGCCCAAATCACAACCATTTCAAATAATAAACCCTCAATACCCTAAACAACCGAGTGTCAACTCGTGTAGGGTCGTAAATCTTTTAGAACGCCATGGTGTATCAACTACACACACGCTGTAAACCTAACTTAAAATCATTACAGAGTCGTCGTAAGACGTTTACAAATCCTTACGCTGTAAATCCATGGCCACGGCCCATAAATAAACTTCACAGTAAATTAAATAAACTATTTTATGCCTTGTCAACCACACCCCACCACCATCCGTGGGTTTCCAGCTTTGGCCCTCGTTGGCATGACTCCATTGTCCCCTACCAAGCGAAACCCTAGCTTCAGGAACCACCGCAGACAGAGGGCATCGGGCAATGGAGAGGAGGGAGAGACCCCCCCCTAGCTAAAATCCCATGTCACGAATCCAACGGAATCGACGGTTCGTCGATTGAAGGCCCGAGCATCGATCTATGGCGAGTTGCAGGTATGCTCCACATACCATTCATGGACACCTCGTGGACTTGGTTCGAGAAACAAAGTTAAGTTAGAATCCATTATACAACATAAGCACATGTAAAATAACAATGAAGTACATAATCAAAGCATCTAACATACATAGCAAAGCGTGAACATAAGAATCACATAGTAATCAAAATTACGACATCATAGTTACAAACAATAAACACAGTAATAATCATAATTGAAGTAGGGGAGTAAGACGTAAGAACAACTTACGACAATTTTGCAGTACACGATAGAGTATGAAACTTTCCGCAAGTTTAAATAATGTTCGGATTAGGTTGTGTTTAACTAGCCTAATATTTTTTTTTCCAATTTTTAGGGACATTACAGTTAGTGACCAATTTTTTAAAGCCTATGTAGAATTTGCTAGAATCCACATGCTCTCACAACACATACACACAAAATAATTCAAAATGTAGAACCAAGTTCATTTTCACACTCACAAAAGTTATATTTATATTTAGAAATATTGGCTTTTGTTGTTTCTATCTTTTTAAGATCAAATTCTAAGTACAATGCTTCATATGTAGTAGTTTACAAAAACTGATTATGAAAATCAATACTTTAGTATGTTACAAGTTTTGGGAGGGTTAAATAGAACAGAAAGTACACAAATGTATGTATTGAATCAGTTCCAAAGATACTAAACATAATATTCAACTATCTATGATATGCTCATATGTTGTTATAATGAAGCATCTCTGCACTTAATTTTCTTTGTGGAATTCTAGGAAAAGATAAGATCCAAGCTCTTAGCATAATACAACATGTTATGGAACATTTCAGCATAATGGAAACAAAAAAGTACATATATTTTTAATATTTTACAAGTTTTTTAATTCATTTTTCATCAACATTACCAATATTGAGATTGTCTCAACATCACAAGTGGCTAACTTTTCCCTCTTGGTGGCGTTGTAATAATTTCCAGGTGTATCCTAAGCTTCATCTACCATCCTTAAAAGGAAATATACTATTGATCACATTATGTGTCACAAGAGACAAATCAATACAACATGCACAAGGTGACAATTGTTTTTGTATTCAAAAGCTCTCTTAGTCACTCTATCTAATAGGGTATTATGGTTCTTTAAAAAAAAGAACGATACTTTGAAACACATAAGGAATATGGAAAATGAGTCAATTTGAGATAATAATAACAACAGTTAAAAACTACAATTAAAAAAAGTTAATAAAATTTAGTGAATACAAACCAAAAATTGAAATTATACAATGTTTGACGTCCTTAATTGACTTATTTGTATACAATATTCCTTATTCATCTTTATATATTGTAAAGGTAGTTTGGATGTGTGATTTTCTATAACAGATTTAATTCATCATTTCAATGGTTCCACCATCATTATAGTAATATTTTTAGTTTATAGAGATATAAAATATATACACTATAAATTTATATAACATATGCTAATTTTCATGTAACTAATTTACAAAATAATATTTTAATTGTTTTTTAACAGCTATAAATCTTGAAAATTAAAAGATAATGTTTAAGTTTGTTATAACCATAACCATAATATATACAATAACTATGATTATCTGAAAATTTTAAGCAATTAATACTATGGATCCATTTTATTTAAAGATTTATCATACTATTTATAAAAATCTTAAGAGATAAATCTCTTTTACAAATTTTTATTCAAGTTTTGTGGTCTAAATAGTTATAAATTTCATTTAAAACAAATTAAGATTTAAAAATAAATATTTATATAATTTAATAAACAAACAAAAATAATCAATAATGAACTAAAATTTCTATGCAAGCTATTTATGCGCGTCAAATGATGAAAAACTGTTACACGACCATAGAGATGCAACCCTACATTGGTACAGGGTAAGGCGTGCCTACTCAAAGTCAGTAAAGTCATATCTGCACAGTGGGCAGGAAAGATTTTGATGAAACCATTTAATGGTGCATGTACCGTGAAAAATATGCTTGGGATTGCATGGCAATTGTTTGGCAAGTTGTCCAATCGGAATTATTTCATGACAAATTGCACATAACCATCCATCTCCGTCGCCACTTGTAGCGACGAGCTCCTGAGAAATAGCCACGGTTAAAGAAGAATCAGAAGCTGAATAGACAGCAGCCACACGATTAGTCTCAAAGCAAGGGATATATTTCCGTGCCATTTGACGATGAAGAGTAAATTCTTGACTTAAAATTTGTATAGAATTACTGGTATTCACGTCCTCAAGGAGTTGCAACACCCGTTTATGAGATGAGAAACTCCCACTCCATAGTGTTTGCACGCTCAAAATATTTCCATCTGCGCGGCTCCAATCCTTTACTATTCGATACCAAATGGTAATTTTTTGCTCGGTTGTGACCCTGACGTCCCTCTGATCATTAGAACTCACTGAAAGCAATTCATAATCTTCAGCCGGTCTAATGTCATTTACAGTATCCCATATATTCTCGAACTCCCAGCGATATCTGTCTCCTTGAGTAATACATCTATACTCTACGCCCGAGATCAAGTGACGGTCAAAACCTTCAGCCGTTTGTGAAACGCGGTCAGATTCGCTTGACTGATATGCTACTGTGACTGCTTCAAGTCTATGCGTAGAATATTCCATCTCTCTAGTTCTCTCCAAAGCCAATTTTCGCCATACCATGCTTCTCTTTAACTTCGCTTTTAAATGTCTAGAAATCCTGTTAAATATTTCTAGGGCGTGCCCCGCTGTCTCGCTGACCAGATCGGAATTGTTTGTTACGTTACGTTGTTCCTCCATCTAGGGCTTTTGAATCGCTTATGATAAATGAGGAAAAAATCGCAATTGAAATAAAAAAAATGTTTTACTCTTAATCGCTTGTGAAAAACCAAACAAGAAGTTTATATTTATAAATATGGTTGAGCATATACATAAAACGTTTCAGTGGCACAAAAAGGCCGACATCAACAAGTGGCTCCAAAGTACCGGAATAAGGGAGTAGATAATCCTTTGATTCAAAGTGGGTCAAACTTCCTGGCGTGTGTCTGGATTTTTTTGTTGGAAGATATGTTATCTGATTTGAATTTGAAGGATAAAGCAAGATGACAGTCAGTATTTTTTTGTTGGAAGATATTTTATCTGAATTGAATTTAAGGATAGGGGCAAGATGACAGTCCCTATCGGAGGGACTGTGTGTGGATTTTTTTGCTGGAAGATATTTTATCTGATTTGTATTTGAAGGATAGTGGCAAGATGACAGTGACTATAGGAGGGCATTGATTTGTGAGATGGCCTTGTTTAAATATTGTGATTGAGAAAGGTGGTCACTCCTTTGTTCAAAAGTCTTTTGTTAGACACTTGAAACACCCGACCATGGACCATGGAGATACCTAAAACACAAGACATGCACCCTTGAAAAGAACCTTCCTTAAGTGAACCATATGTGTGAGAGGGGCCTCTACCTGCAACAGCTAAGAGCCACCAAGCCCCAAACAGTTGGAATAAGAGGGCTGGTTTTAGAACCCCTTCCTCCAAAATTCATGAGAGTTGGACACATAAGTATGGTTTAGTAATCATATTTGATCTAGGTTAAAAAAAGCTATTCCTAGATGTTCTACATCTCCTATTGAATTGTTTATTAGCGGCTCAACCCTTATTCTTAGGCATGCCTTGTTATATATAAGACATTGATATGTATTTTTATAGTAAATATTTCCTTGGATGGTAGGGATGCAAAAAACTATGAGCCCTAGCCTTTGGTCACATCCCTTGGCATCTCTAATCAACAAGAAGATTTTACCATGCAGTTACATGTGCACCTATTCTTTGAATCCATGGTCGATGACAAGATGTAGGAAAATTAATTACAAAAATCCTCTAAGCAATTCTAAACACCACTTAATGAGGAGCACATCAACCATCCCAAATCACCTAATAAAGTTTCTCTCTAATGAAGCCTCCCTTAAAAAATGGTTCCATTCATAGATTGAATAAACCCTAAAGAGACTTTGAAAAACAACATTCCTAGAACAAGTGTTTCATTGTTTTCAACTTTTGGACAAGAGGGAAAAAGTCCATTAGAGAGATAATCTTTAACTAGTCGTGCCTTCTGA